>JADRCD010224344.1:45317-55534 GCA_019843815.1 Montemys delectorum | reverse complement strand
GTAATCTTTCAACAAATCCACACAAACCTAATTCCACCTCTTACAACAAAAACAACAGGAAGTGACAATTACTTTTTCTTAATATCTTAATACGAAAATTAATATTACCAATATATCCTAAT
Organism: Montemys delectorum; assembly: GCA_019843815.1. Lineage (NCBI taxonomy): Eukaryota > Metazoa > Chordata > Mammalia > Rodentia > Muridae > Montemys > Montemys delectorum. The sequence continues at coordinate 55,412 of JADRCD010224344.1, read as the reverse complement.
CAATTGAAATCCAAAAATATGAGGAAATAGAAATTTATTGACTGTCATCCAATGGTGTCTCTAATTTGGTAACTGGAGAAATAGGTCCAATAATATACAATCCATATACACTTTCAGCTTCTTTGTTCGTGACAAGGTCTTGCTGTGTACAACATAATGGTCTTGAGATCTTGCTTCTCCTATCTCAGCCTCTCTATTAGTAGTATTGATTATTTCATGTTTTTATACTATATTACGGTTTTTAAAACAGCTTACATATTTTAAAAGTATTTATATTCCCAAAAGAAATGTAGACAATTAAATTTGGAGTGGGTTTGTAAGGGAACAACAAGGAGTTAGACTGAGTGCTTTGCTTGATGTTTGTACCTTGTGTATCGAGTTGCCTCAGTAAGAGCCAAGATTTTAAGCTCTACTAAATATAAAACAAACAAACAAAAACACTTAATATATTTATGTTCTTTTAAGAAAATATTAGTAGTGATGTATTATTTTGAAATATACAGTTAGTATGTTTGGAGTTATTTAAAATTTATATTGAGAAAAACATGTATTTTTAGTATTGCTGTAGACAAGCATCTACATAAGACTATTAAATTGATTTTGTTTATATCAAACAACTTTTATAATACTCTTTTTTATCGTTATAATATTTTGTAAACTTTGAAGAATTTGACAAAAAATATTGTAGGTATCGAAGGGGAGTCTCTGGTAGGAGTTGAGGTACAAAAGGAAAACAAGAATGTGATTCAATTCTATTTATTGAAAATATGTTTTTAAATGTTAACTAATTCAGATAAATTGAAATCATGTAACTTTTCTCATTATAATGCAATCAAATAAAAAAAAAAGAAAATGAAAAAGCAAAAAGCTCCTAACCCTAAACATCCAGGAATCCAGGACACAATGAGAAGACCAAACCTAAGGACAATAGGAAAGAGATCAGGAGTCATAGATGCAAGTATCATCAAGAGACTACAAGAGATAGAAGAGAGAATCTCAGGGACAGAAGACACCATAGAAAACATTGGCATAACAGTCAAAGAATATGTAAAAAGCAAAAAGCTCCTAACCCCAAACATCCAGGAAATCCAGGATGCAATGAGAAGACCAAACTTAAGGACAGTAGGTATAGAAAAGAGTGAAGACCTCTAATTTAAAGGGCCAGTAAATATCTTCAACAAAATTATAGAAGAAAACTTCCCTAACCGAAAGAAAGAGATGCCAATGAACATACAAGAAGCCTACAGAACTTCAAATAGACTAGACCAGAAAAGAAATTCCTCCTATCACATAATAATCAAAACACCAAATGCACTAAACAAAGAAAGAATTTTAAAAGCAGTAAGGGGAAAAGGTCAAGTAACATATAAAGGTAGACCTATCAGAATTACACCAGATTTCTCACCAGAGACTATGAAAGCTAGAAGATCCTGAGTAGATGTCATAGAGACCCTAAGAGAACACAAGTAATATCCAGGAAAACTCTCAATTCATATAGATTGATAAAGAAATTATTCCATGACAAACCCATATTTACACAATATCTTTCCAAAAATCCAGCCCTACAAAGGATAATAGATGGAAAACACCAACATAAGGAGCTAAACTACACCCTAGAAGAAGCAAGAAAATAATCTTTCAACAAATCCACAGAAACCTAATTCCACCTCTAACAACAAAAATAACAGAAAGTAGCAATTACTTTTCCTTAATATCTCTTATTATGAAAATTAATATTAGCAACATATCCTAATTGATTGAAATTAAAAAATATGAACAATTAGAAATTTATTGATTGTCATTCGGTAGTCTCTCTAATTTTGTTATTGGGGAAATAGGTCCAATATTATACGATCCATACACACTTTCTGCTTATTTGTACATTACAGTGTCTTGCTGTATACTACATAATGGTCTTGAAATCATATTTCTCCTATCTCAGCCTCTCTATTAGTAGGATTTGTTTATTTGATGTTTTTACACTATACTATGGTTTTCAAAATAGCTTACATATTTCAAAATCATTTATACAGTCAAAAGAAACATAGACAATTAATTTGGGAGGTGGATTGTAAGGGAACAACAAAGAGTGAGACTGAATGCTTTGGTTGATATTTATAATTATTGTATCAATTTTGAAGAGGATTTTATAAGTTACTCTTTTTCTGAGATGAATGCTTTTCAAAATTACCACAGCCAATGAACCAGATTCTTACCCTCACCTAATGTCTGTGCTATCCTCTAAGCAGAACTATTGTTGAGTGAAACAGTTGGTAAATGACTTTATGGATAGACCATCTGAATATACACACCATTTCTTAAATGAATGTAACCCGTTCTCTGTAGGCTGGGAATAATGTCACTCACTCAAGTCAAATAGCTTTGACGATAGCAGGAAGTCTGTATCCAAAAATCATGCCTACAATACATTCCTTGACAGAGCAGAACTGTCAATTCTCAGCTTAGCTATGATGGAGGTAAAATCCTTTGGTGATGTGAAGGTCATTGAAGTACAGCCTTATTACAATGAAAACCAATGTCTAAAAATTGTTCTTATTTTTGGCTTGTACCACAGTAAGAGCCAAGATTTTAAACTCTACTAAATACAAAACAAACAAACAAACAAACAAACAAACAAACAAACAAACAAGCAAAAAGACTTTATATATTTGTGTTCATTTAAGAAAATATTAATAGTGATGTATTATTTAGAAATATACAGTTAATATGTTTGGAGTTATTTAAAATTTATATTGAGAAAAATATATGTATTTTCAATATTACTATAGACAAGCATCTACATAAGACTGTTCAATTAATTGTTGTTTTATATCAAGCAACTTTTATAATACACATTTTTATTGTTACAATATTTTATAAATTTTAAAGAATATGATAAAATAAAAAGCTGAAAGGTATGGCAGGTATTCAAGGGAGTCTCTGGGAGGAGTTGGAGTACAAAAGGGAAACAAGAATATGATGTAATCCTGTTTACTTAAAATATGTTTTTAAATGTTAACAAATTCAGATAAATTGAAATTATGTACCTTTTTTCATCATAATGCAATAAAAGTTAAATCAATAAAAATAAATAAATAAATTTAAAAAAGAATACAAGGCTTAACTCAGTATATATATATCATAACTATCTTTGTGCATTGGTGCTGCATTTACACAATGAAGTCCGTCATTCAAAGATATGTCTCCTTAACTTTGTACCTGTCCTTAAGAGATACTGTCATTGTCAGGATAAAAATGGTTGTTAATTCTGCTTCTCAAAGACAGACTGCCCTGACAAAGAGTGGACCACATAGTTAGGTGATTTCATGTGAACCTTCTCATTTTAACTGGTCAAATAAAGGCTGGACCCTGTGATTGGGCAATGGAAGGGAAAGGTGGGGCTAGAGGTTTTAGAGAGGGGAGAAGAGAAGAAGGAGGGAGGAAGATGGGGAAGCCAGAGGAAGATAAAGGAAGAAAAGTTCGAAGAAAGATGGAGCAGAACCACATGGCCCAGAGAGCTACATGTAGCAAGGGATCTCACAGCTGGGGAACAGAATAGTGTAGGAGTAAATCTGCCCAATCTAGGCGTGCAGCTTATAAATATTGTAACTGAGCTGTATGTTTTTTGTATGGGCTTGTTGGGGTTGGAGATTTACTGCCGCATGAAAAAGGAAAAAAGTATAAAGTTAGTTACCTTAAGTTTTGACCTTAATGATCTAGAAAAGGATAAGTAAATTAAGCCCAAAGTAATCAGAATGAAGGGCATGCTAAAGTTAAAAACAGAAATTAATAATTAGGAAATATAAAAGAAGAAAATTCAATTAGGTTTTAAGTAGTTTTAAAAGTCAAGAAAAAATTAACTCTGAAAAGTTATCATAAAAAAGAAAAGGAAACACATTAATATGGACTATCTTTTATGGTACAAGAAGGTTTCTTCCAAGGGAGCGAAGAAACCAGTTGTCCTACCCAACTATGATGCCTATGAACCACAATAACAACCAGCATGGTGTAGATTCCCAAGGGTGCAGTAGTGGCAGGCATATCTTGGCGGTAACCAACAACTCAGTATTTGGACAATTTTTCCTGCTCTCAACATTGCTTGGTTGACCCTAGTTGTTTGACTAGGGTTGATGTTCCATGAGATTCCCCTTTCTACGTTTGCATATGTTTTGGTGTTGTCCTTTTATAGCTCTTGTTAAGGTAGCCACGTTGGTGATACTTCATGGGTGTTATTATTGTAGTTTTCTGGTACTAAATGTGAGACTTCATAGCTTCTCTGTCATTTCCAGGAGACAAAATTTCACAGCAAACTTCCTTTCTTGTGGCTCTTAGAATCTTTATGTCCCCTTTGTGACAATTCTTGAGCTGTAGGTGCTGGAGTTGTGTTGTAGATATATCAGCTGTGGCTGAGCACACACAGTCATTTCTTCTCTGCATTTCGATGGGGTTTGGTTTTCTATAATGATCTACAAGTGTTGCAAAGACAGTTTGTTGTTGTAGTTGTTTTTTTTTTAAGGGGTACTGAGACCTGTGCTTATTTGTGTATTAGGGTAAGTGTTAAGAATGTAGTTGAGGGACTGGCGAGATGGCTCAGTGGTTAAGAGCACTGACTGCTCTTTCAAAAGTCCTGAGTTCAATTCCCAGCAGCCATATGGTGACTCACAACCACCTGTAATGAGATCTAATGCCCTCTTCTGGTGTGTCTCAAGACAGCTACAGTGTACTTATTTATAATAATAAAATCCAAAAAAAAAAAAATGTAGTTAGGGAATATACTGGTTTAGTAAATTGTTGTTTGTAGGTTCTCTTTCAAGATCCATGACTACTCACCCTGGGTAGTTGGCCAGGTTTCCAGCACCAAGCACAATGTCACTCTTACTTCTTATTGAGGATGGTCTTCTGTATGGAAAAATATAAAGAAAAAAATCAGATTGGCCAGGGTTTTGTTTAAATGGCTCCAAGACTCAGACTCTTTCTTCAGTGCAGCACCATCACAAAATGTAAGCTATTTCAGATAATGGCCAATGAGTTTTGGATGAAAATATGTATTCTGGCCAATAAATTTGAACTATAACCTTGCTGATGTAACCTGTACCCCTAAAAAGTATAAGACCTGCTTATAAGAACCATTCAGGGATTGCCTTCTAGTCACTCTCCTTAAGGGACTAATTGAAGCTTGACCCTGATGTACAGGAAAATAAACCTCTTGCTTTTGCATCAAAAAAAAAAACCGAAAGAAAATATGTATTCTGCATCCACCATATTGAATATTCTGTACATGCCTATTAATTCCATTGATACAAGGAGAAGAAAGAGACTGGCCAGCCATTTGAGGCCAGGCTCCTGGAAATAAGCCATTCTATATACCTTGGCTTCAATAAGCAGTTCAGTCCTGGACAGTGCTGGAAATACACTTGTATGTACCTCAAATTCTGTCCCAGCTGGAGTCCAGAAATGCCTAAATATTTAAAGCACTGATTCATGTTCTGATTTCTTGTTCTAACTTTCTTTCCTTTTACATGGAAATGTAGTGAGCCCAGTTGCCTAAAGGCTCTGTGTGGTAAAAATACTTCATTGGTCCTAGGAGGTATTTCCAAAACTCCAGTCATAGCTATGGAAAGCAGCACAGATGCCAGATGGCTTCAACCAATAAAGCCTATTAACCTCCCAAGGCACCCGATTCTCTGTCATTTTCAGTTTCATTGTTGAATATTTTTGCCTGGATGATCTACCTATTAGTAAAACTAGTATATTGAAGTCACCTTGTATTACAGTATCTGGACTTATCAGCCCCTTTATGTATTATTGTTTGTCTTATAAAATTGAATGTATCAACATTCACTGCACTTATGCACAACTGTTGTATATTCCTGATGGGTTATTCTTTTTATTAATATGTAGGGATCTTCTTTATGACTTCTTTATGACTGATCTTGGCTTGAGGCCTACCTCATGAGATACAACTATGGGTATTTCTGTTTGGTTTTGACTTCTGTTTGCTTGATTTATAAGCTTCTATCCTCAATGTTTGTCATTTTTTTTATACAGAAAATATTTGTATTTATTTTTACAATCTAGTCAGTGAGCCTACATATTTTTATTGTAAATAAGACTACTAACAAAGATGGTGGCTCAAACCCGTAATCACAGTGCTCAGAAGGTTGAGGTTAAAGGATCATAATCAATTTGAGGTCAGCCTGGGTTATGTAATAAGTTGAGGCTAGCCTAGCGTACAGAGTGAGAATCTGTCTGAAAAATCCAAACCAAAGAAACAACAAAAACCAGTCTTTAGTCTTTGCTGATTCCTTTGTGTTGATGTCTACTGTCTTGACTGGTTTGATGTGTGGTTTGATTCTCTGTCCCTGCTCCCCCTCTCACCCCCTAAAGACTTGTGATCAGTGGTTTATTGAGTTAGACATGAAACATTCTTTTCTAATTCCATTTTATTCACCTACTTCTCTTGTTTCGTTTGCTCTGTGACCTCTTGATTTAGACTGCCTTTCTCCCTCCATGTGTAGTGTCTTAAGCTATAGCACTCTTTGGTGGTCATGCATTGCCTTAATTTGTGCTTGTCTTGAAATTTCTTTTTCCTCTATTGATTGGAAAAGATAACTTTGCCGACTATAGTAAACTTTTATTGGTGGTTATTTATTTCCAGGGCTTTAAACTATAATTTCATGCTTTTGTTCTTAGGGGGTTTCTGCTCAGAGGTTGAATATTATTCTGATGGATTCCTTTTGTGATTTGACATTTTTCTTTTGCAGGTTTTAATATTGTTTCTTTGTTTGGGTATGCTTAACACTGTGTGTCATGAACAGGCTTCTTATTTCATCAAATCTATTTAGAATTTTAAATAACTCTTGTATTTGGGTGACAACTACCCCTGCCTCCAGATTTGAGAAACTTTCTGCTGTAGCTTTATTGCTTGGATTTTCTATTGGTTTAGCTTTTATCTCAGATCCTTCTACCACATATGTTTTTGGATTTGGTGTCTTGATTATGCTCCATAGTTCACAGATGGTGTGCTCATAGCGGCTGATGTCTCTCCTTCTTGAAGGACAGCACTTCCTCAGCCTTGTCTTCTTCCATTCCTGACGTTACCCCTTCACTTTGTTCTGATTTATTGTTTTCTACTGTTATTTAATGCAACTAATAGAGTTTTTTTCATTTCCAACCTTTTGCCTGACTTTACCAAGATCTCTATTCCTTGCTGACTTTCTCACATGTATTCTGAACTGATCGCCTTCCTTTATTAACCTGCTGCTTCTTTCCTCTATGACAACACCAATCATTTAAAAGCAGACCTTGGAGCTTTGTTTTCTTGAAACCTGGCAATGTTCTTTCTTTCCAGGCAACAGAAATTGCTAAATAAAACTCATAGTTTTTGTTTCCAGTTACAGTTTATACTCAATGTTAAATGAATGCACATGCTATTTTTCCTCTGATTTCATAGTTGGGACTATTTACTATTTCAATATTGAGTATACTAAATTGACCTTCTTGCTAATATTTTATATTTGATACAATCCTTATTTTATTAAGAATTTTTAATTAGAACTATAATTTAATGAAAATGAGGTCACAACATACCCAAACTTATGAAAACAGTGCTAAGATGAACGTTCACAGGACCAAGTACCCTCATAAATAAATTGGAAAGTTCTCATAGTAATGAATTAAGAGTATACCTGAAGGTTCTAGGGGAAAAAAGAAGCAAAAACTCTTAGGAGGAGTAGATAGCAAGAAAAAACTCAGGGCTAAAATCAATCAATTAAAAACAAAGAGAACAACACACACACAAAAAAAATCAACAAAACCAAGAGTTGGTTCTTTGAGAAAATCAAGACTATTGACCACCCCTTAACCAAATTAAACTAAAAGGCAGAGAGACAGTACCAAAATTAACAAAATTAGAAATCATAAAGGAGACATAACAATGAACACTGAGGAAATTCAAAGAGTCATTAGGTCTTCAAAAGTCTGTACTCCACAAAATTGGAATATCTAAATAAAGTAGATGATTTTCTAGACAGATACCAATTACCAAAGTTAAATCAAGATCAGATAAACTATCTGAATAGTCCTATAACCCCAAAGAAAGTAGAAGCAGTCACTAAGTGTCCCAACCAAAACCAGCCTTGGGGCCAGATGGTTTTAGTGCAGAATTCTACCAGACTTTCAAAGAAGAGCTAATGCCAATAATCCTCAAATTATTCCACAGAATAGAAACAGACAGAACAGTGCCAAACTCATTCTATGAGGCCACAGTCACCCTGAGAGATAAACCACAAAGACTCAATAAGAAAGAGACCAATTTCTCTTATGAACATTGATGCAAAAATACTCAATAAAATACTCACAAACTGAATCCAAGAGCACATCAAAGACACCATCCACTATGATCAAGTAGCTTCATCCCAGGGATGTAGTAGTAATTCAATATATGAAAATCCACCAATCCCAGGGTCACAAGATCCCAGAATCACAGGATCACAGAGACAGCTTGACTCTAACACAATCAGGATCACAGGAAGGACAGACTCCAGTCAGATTTAGCAAGGGCAGGTAGCACTAGAGATAACCAGATGATGCCTGGCAAGCATAAGAATATAAGCAACACAAACCAAGTTTACTTGGCATCATCAGAACCCAATATTCCCACCATTGCAAGTCCTGGACACACCATCACACCGGAAAAGCAAGATTCAGATATAAAATGACTTCTCATGATGATGATACAGGACTTTAAGAAAGACATAAATAGCACCCTCAAAGAAATACAGGAGAACACAGGTAAACAGCTAGAAGTTCTTCAAGAGGAAACACAAAAATCCCTTAAAGAACTACAGGAAAACACAATCAAACAGGTGAAGGAAATGAGCAAAACCATCAAGAATCTAAAAATGGAAATAGAAACAATAAAAAAATCAGAGTTAGAGACAACCCTGGAGATAGAAAACCTAGGAAAGAAATCAGAAGTCATAGATGCAAGCATCACCAAGAGAATACAAGAGATAGAAGAGAGAATCTCAGGGGTAGAAGACACCATAGAAAACATTGACACAACAGTCAAAGAAAATGCAAAAAGCAAAAAGCCCCTAAACCAAAACATCCAGGAAATACAGGATGCAATGAGAAGACTAAGAATACTAGGTATAGAAGAGAGTGAAGACTCCCAAGGCCACTGAAACTGTCCCGCAGTTTCACGAACCGGGTTCTCTCTTGACTGAAGGGAGAAAAAAGACCTGAAACACAGAATTTGAGAACAAAAGAATACGAAGCTAAGTTGCATCCCAATCAAAGCTCCTCACTTTACTTTTGGGGTTCAGCATTTATATGTACACGAGAAAGTGAAACTGGATCTCTAGGTTACAATGACAGTTGCATAACATAAACAATGTTGGAGGAGTCAGGAAAGAGTCAAGGGGAAATCAAGGGGAAGCCGGGCTGCCAAGCATGCCCACTCTTGAGGGCAGCGGCTCAGGCTCAGGGTGTCCCGCAGGTCTCTGCACTGGGAGAGGTTGGAGAGTTGAGGCAGGAGGGAGGGACCCAACAGGCCAGTAAATATCTTCAACCAAATTGTAGAAGAAAACTTTCCTAACCTAAAGAAAGAGATGCCCATGAACATACAAGAAGCTTATAGAACTCCAAATAGACTGGACCAGAAAAAAAAAAATCCTCCGGTCACATAATAATCAAAACACCAAATGCACTAAACAAAGAAAGAATTTTAAAAGCAGTAAGGGAAAAAGGTCAAGTAACATATAAAGGTAAGCCTATCAGAATTACATCAGACTTCTCACCCAAGACTATGAAAGTTAGAAGATCCTGGGCAGATATCATACAGACCCTACAAGAAAACGAATGCCAGCTCAAGCTACTATACCCAGCAAAACTATCAATTACTTTAGATGGAGAAAACAAGATATTCCATGACAAAACAAAATTTACACAATATCTTTCTACAAATCCAGCCCTACAAATGCTAATAGATGGAAAACATCAACATAAGGAGCAAAACTACACCCTACAAGAAGCAAGAAAGTAATCTTTCAACAAATCCACACAAACCTAATTCCACCTCTTACAACAAAG
>JADRCD010224344.1:17338-45217 GCA_019843815.1 Montemys delectorum | reverse complement strand
GATATTCCACGACAAAACAAAATTTACACAATATCTTTCTACAAATCCAGCCCTACAAATGCTAATAGATGGAAAACATCAACATAAGGAGCAAAACTACACCCTACAAGAAGCAAGAAAGTAATCTTTCAACAAATCCACACAAACCTAATTCCACCTCTTACAACAAAAACAACAGGAAGTGACAATTACTTTTTCTTAATATCTTAATATGAAAATTCATATTACCAACATATCCTAATCAATTGAAATCCAAAAATATGAGGAAATAGAAATTTATTGACTGTCATCCAATGGTGTCTCTAATTTGGTAATTGAAGAAATAGGCCCAATATTATATAATCCATATACACTTTCAGCTTCTTTGTTCGTGACAAGGTCTTGCTGTGTACAACATAATGATCTTGAGATCTTGCTTCTCCTATCTCAGCCTCTCTATTAGTAGTATTGTTTATTTCATGTTCTTACACTATACTATGGTTTTCAGAACAGCTTACATGTTTTTTGTTTCTTGTTTTTTTGTTTTGTTTTGTTTTTCAAGACAGAGTTTCTCTGTGTAGCCCTGGCTGTCCTGGAACTCTGTAGACCAGGCTAGCCTTAAACTCAGAAATCCGCCTGCCTCTGTCTCCCAAGTGCTGGGATTAAAGGTGTGCACCACCACCCCCCGGCTCAGCTTACATGTTTTAAAAAGTATTTATAGCCGGGCAGTGGTGGCGCACGCCTTTAATCGCAGCATGTGGGAGGCAGAGGCAGGTGGATTTCTGAGTTTGAGGCCAGTCTGGTCTACAGAGTGAGTTCCAGGACAGCCAGGACTACACAGAGAAACTCTGTCTTGAAAAAAAAAAATTATTTATATACCCAAAAGAAATGTAGACAATTAAATTTGGAGAGGGATTTGTAAGAGAACAACAAAGAGTGAGACTAAATGCTTTGATTGACGTTTGTAACTCTTGTATCAAGTTAGCACAGTAAGAGCCAAGATTTTAAGCTCTATTAAATACAAAACAAACAAACAAAAACACTATATATTTATGTTCATTTGGGAAAATATTAGTAGTGATGTATTATTTTGATATATACAGGTAATACTTTTGGAGTTATTTAAAATTTATATTGAGAAAAATATATGTATTTTCAGTATTGCTGTAGACAACCATCTACATAAGACTGTTAAATTGATTATTGTTTTATATCAAACAACTTTTATAATAGTCATTTTTATTGTTATAATATTTTATAAATTTTAAAGAATATGACAAAAAAGATATTGTAGGTATTGAAGGGGGTCTCTGGGAGGAGTTGGGGTACAAAAGGAAAACAAGAATGTGATTTAATTCTATTTACTTAAAATATGTTTTTAAATGTTAACAAGTTCAGATAAATTGAAATCATGTAACTTTTCTCATTATAATGCAATAAAACTTAAAAAAAAGAAAATCCATCAATGTAATCAACCATATAAACAAACAAAGAAAAAATTAACACGATCATCTCATTAGATGCCAAAAACATCTTTGACAAAATCCAGCACCCATTCATGTTAAAGGTCTTAGAGAGATCAAAGATACAAGATGCATACCTAAACACAATAAAGGCAGTATACAGCAAGCCAATAGCCAACATCAAATTAAATGGATGGAAAATTAAAGCAATTTCACTAAAATTGGGACAAAGCTATCTTTCCTTATCTCTTCAATATAGTACTAAAGTTCTAGCTAGAGCAATAAGACAACTAAGGGAAACCAAGGGGATATAAATTGGAAAGGAAGTCAAAGTATTGCTATTTTTTAAAATTGATTTAAGTTTTATTGCATTATGATGAAAAAAGGTACATAATTTCAATTTAACTGAATTTGTTAACATTTAAAAACATATTTTAAGTAAATAGAATTACATCACCTTCTTCTTTCCCTTTTGTACCCCAACTCCTCCCAGAGACCCCCCATCAATACTTGCCATACCTTTCAGGTTTTTTATTTTATCATATTCTTGAAAACTTATAAAATATTGTAACAATAAAAATGAGTATTATAAAAGTTGCTTGATATAAAACAACAATTAATTGAACAGTTTTATGTAGATGCTTGTCTACAGCAATACTGAAAATACATACATTTTCATCAATATAAATTTTAAATAACTCTAAACATATTAACTATGATACTTTAAAATAATATATTACTATTAGTTTTTTAAATAAACATAAATAGATAAAGTTTTTTGTTTGTTTGTTTGTTTGTTTTGTTTTGTTTTTAGTAGAGCTTACAATCTTGGCTCTTACTGTGGTACAAACCGAAAATAAGAACAATTTTTAAACATTGGAGTCCATTGTAATAAGGCTGTACTTCAATGACCCTCACATCGCCAAAGGATTTTACCTCCATAGTAGCTAAGCTAAGAGTTGACAGTTCTGCTGCACCAAGGAATGATTTGTAGGCACGATTTTTGGATACAGATTTCCTTCTATGGTCAAAGCTTTTTGACTTGAGTGATTGTCTTCATTCTCAGCCCACAGAGAACAGGTTACATTCATTTAAGAAATGGTGTGTGTATTCAGATGGTCTATCCATGAAGTTTTCAGCAACTGTCTCAATGAACAATGGTTCTGCCTGGAGGGTGGCACAGACATTAGGTAAGGGTAAGAATCTGGTTCATTGGCTGTGATAATTTGGAAAAGCATTAATCTCAGAAAAAGAGTAACTTATAAAGTCCTCCTCTTCAAACTTGATACAATAGTTTACAAGCATCAAGCAAAGCATTCAGTCTCACTCTTCCTTGTTCTCTGACAAACCACCTCCCAAATTAATTGTCTACGTTTCTTTTGGCTGTATAAGTAATTTTGAAATATGTAAGCTATTCTGAAAGCCATAGTATAGTGTAAAAACATCTAATAAACAAATCTTACTAATAGAGAGGCCGAGATAGGAGGAGTATGATTTCAAGACCATTATGTGGTACATAGCAAGATACTGTCATATACAAATAAGCAGAAAGTGTATATAGATTGTACAACATTGGACCTATTTCTCCAGTTACCAAATTAGAGAGACTACTGGATGACAGCCAACAGATTTCTAATTCTTCGTATTTTTGAATTTCAATCAATTATGATATGTTGGTAATGTTAATTTTCATAATAAGAGATATTAAGGAAAAGTAATTGCTACTTCCTGTTATTTTGTTGTTAGAGGTGGAATTATGTTTGTGTGGGTTTGTTGAAAGGTTATTTTCTTGCTTTTTCTAGGGTATAGTTTAGCTCCTTATGTTGGTGTTTTCCATCTATTATCCTTTGTAGGGCTTGATTTGTGGAAAGATACTACGTAAATTTGGCTCTGTCATGGTATATCTTGGTTTCCCATCTATATGAATTGATAGTTTTGGTGGGTATAGTAACCTGGGCTGGCATTTGTGTTCTCTTAGGGTCTGTATGACACCTGCCCAGAATCTTCTAGCTTTCATAGTCTCTGGTGAGAAGTCTGGTGTAATTTTGATAGGTCTGCCTTTATATGTTACTTGACCTTTTCCCTTTACTGCTTTTAAAATTCTTTGTTTAGTACATTTGGTGCTTTGATTATTATGTGACAGGAGGAATTTCTTTTCTTGTCCAGTCTACTTGGAGTTCTGTAGGTTTCTTGTATGTTCATGGGCGTCTCTTTCTTTAGGTTAGGGAAGTTTTCTTCTATGATTTTGTTGAAAATATTTACAGGCCCTTTAAATTGGGAGTCTTCACTCTCTTCTATACCTATTATCCTTAGGTTTGGTTTTCTCATTGCATCCTGGATTTCCTGGATGTTTGGGGTTAGGAGTTTTTTGCTTTTTGCATTTTCTTTGACTGTTTTGCCAAAGTTTTCTATGGTATCTTCTACCCCCGAGTTTCTCTCTTCTATCTCTTGTATTCTCTTAATGATGTTTGCATCTATGACTCCTGATCTCTTTCCTAGGTTTTCTAACTCCAGGGTTGTCTCCCTTTGTGATTTCTTTATTGTTTCTACTTACATTTTTAAATCCTGGATGGTTTTGTTCATTTCCTTCACCTGTTTGATTGTGTTTTCCTGTAGTTCTTTAAGGGATTTTGTGTTTCCTCTTTAAGGGCTTCTAGCTGTTTACCTATATTCTTCTGTATTTCTTTGAGAGAGTTATTTATGTCCTTCTTAAGGTCCTCTATCATCATCATGAGAAGTGATTTTAGATCTGAATCTTGCTTTTCCGGTGTGACGGTGTGACTAGGACTTGCTGTGGTGGGAGAATTGGGTTCTGATGATGCCAAGTAACCTTGCTTTCTGTTGCTTATGTTCTTATGCTTGCCTCTCGCCATCTGGTTATCTCTAGTGCTTCTTGCCCTGGCTATGTCTGAATGGAGCCTGTCATTCTTGTGATCCTGGTTGTGTCAGAATTCCACAGAGTCAAGTTTTTTCTGTGAAACTGTGATTCTGTGATCCTGTGATCCTGTTATCCTGGGCGTGTTAGAGTGCCTGGGAGTGGAGCTTCCTCTGGGTGTTGTGGGACTGGCTGCAGAGTTTGAGCCTGAGGTCTGCTTAGCGTACTGGCCCAGACAGACTGGAAGGAACCTGTGCCACTGAACTGTAGGAGTTTCTGCGTGCCTGGGTCCCACTAGTCCCAGTTACTCCTCCTCACCTCTCCAAAGTATTGCTATTTTGCAGGTGATATAATAGTATATGTAAGTGACCCCAAAAATTCTACATCTGATAAACACCTTCAGCAAAGTGGCTGGATGCAAGATTAACTCAAAGAAATCAGTAGACCTCCTCTACACAGGAGTAAATAGGCTGAGAAAGAAGTTAGGGAGACAGTCCCCTTCACAATAGCCGCAAATAATATAAAGCACCTTGGACAGGGACTCCATAGGAAGATCAACTTAGCCAACTAACCTGGATCTTTTTGGGAGGGGCTCCCAGATACTGAACCAACCACCGAACAAAGAGTGAGCATGGGCTAGACCCATGCCTCCTGCACATATGTAGCAGATTAGTAGCTTAGTCTCCACCAACAGGAGGGGGGGGGGGGCTCGGCCTAAATCTGTTGATTACCTGCCTGTCTGTTGATCCCATTCCCCTAAATGGACTCTCTCAACTGGTGTCAATGGGAGAGATTGCGCCAAGTCCTGCAATGAACTGATGTGCCATGGGTAGGAGGGATGGGGAATGTTGATTGGGGTGGTGGGGAGTGTGGGATTGCAGGGGGAGTGTTACCTAAAAAGGGGACTCTCCCTTTTCAAAATAGAAGGGGAGCGAGGAATGGAGGGAGGTAATGGGAGGAGAGGGAGAGCTAATATTGGGATGTAAAGCGACTAAATCAAAAGAAAAAGCACATGAACAGGCTTCTAAAGGATAATAATAAAATATAATAAGATTTAAAACAAGAATTTTTAATTAGAACTATGTGGTAGGTTTTGGATGTTCATTCTATTATTTAAGCTTTCTGGACATCTGACTATTCTATAATGAAAATTGAAAAAATTAAATCAACTTTTATAATTACAAAGATGTAGGATTACTGCAGAAGTGGAGCACGGTGCCTGCTGGGGTTGCAGGTTGACAGTCACAACAGCACAGTCTCCCTGGTGAACAGCAGGGAGGTTCAGCCATGCGGCAGCACTTATTTAGCTCAGATATAACACGCAATGTCAGTAGGAGACCATGGCGCGCCTGATTGCTGTTACATCTCTTCTGTCTAGTATGATAGGGAGTGCCGAAGAACTGTGGGCATCCCTTTGACAAAGAGAAGAAACAAGATGATTCCACAGACAGATCCAGGTTCTGCTGGAGCTCACCAAATGGTTATCATGAGCTGAGTGGTGTTAACAGAGATGCAGATCAATTCTGTCAGTCACGGACCCACTGCCCCCTTAGGCCCCCTTTGTGGAATAGCCTTTGCTTTCCTTCTCCATCAGAACTAAGAGCACAAGGCAGAGGGACCCTGTCATTCTCAGAGCCCAGGTCATTACTTGGGGGTGGGAGGGGGGAAGATGAAGAATTCATACCAAGTTGGCACTTATAAAAGCAGGGAATTTCCTGAGGCAAATAACCTTTATGTCACCAGTCAGGCAAACTTCCATGATAGTGTAAATTAACTCATATACAGAATCATATTGAGAATATTTGAAAAAAAAATAATAAAAGAAAATCAGTTTGCTGGTTTAGAGAGATCACTCAATGGTTAAGAGCCGCTCTTCCAGAGGACTTGGGCTGAATTCCCAGCACCTGGGAGCTCAAAACTGTCTGTAACTCCAGTTCTAGGGGATTTGACACAGACATACATGCAAGCTAAACATCAATGTATATTTTTCGGTTTTTTTTTGGGGGGGGGACAGGGTTTCTCTGTGTAGCCCTGGCTGTCCTGGAACTCACTCTGTAGACCAGGCTGGCCTCGAACTTAGAAATCTGCCTGCCTCTGCCCACCAAATGCTGGGATTAAAGGCATGTGCCACCACCACCTGGCTAGTGGATAGTTTCTAGAGTGTCAAATATGTAACTTAGGCTTTGGATTCTGATCTTAACAGTAACACTCCCTGTCACTGGTTATACAGCTTTGGGATTCAGTGCCTAATGTCTCCATGGCCTGTTTTCCTCACCAGAAGGTTGGGAATTACAAGAATACCTCTCATAGAGGTTTTTATAGATGATGAAATAACATGTGCCAAATACTTGGAGGAGCACATAGCAAGTGGTCGTACATTCAGACTAGTATTATTTAACACAATTGGACAAGTCCAATGCCTTTTTCTTCCTGTTGCTCAGCTTTCTTATACAAATATGTGTGATCTCAGGGCTGCAAAGCAGCTGTTTACTCTTCAACTTCTCTAAGTCCTCCCCACCCACCCCACAAAGAAAATTTCTAAGTTCTGTGGGGCTTCCTGTTTCCATTGACCCATCAATATATTAAATGCTTATGTGAAAGAAATATGACCTTTTTATTAGTTTCTGATGGTGAGGCGCAGTGGGCTCACCCTGTGGAGAAGGCTTTCAAGTCTCTCTTGTGCCTGTTTCTTTTCTCTTGTGCCTTTGGGTGTACTAGTATTTTTCTGTTGCTGTGATAAAACACCATGAGACAACCTATAGAAGGGTGTTTCATTTGGGCATGTGGTTCCAGAGGGATAAGGGTCCAGCATAACAGGTAAGCATGGCAGCTCTAGCAGAACACTGAGCTCACATTCCTTACCATGAGCACACAGTAGAGAGTGAACTAGAGTAGGTTGGGGCCTTAGGGTCTCAAGGTGACATACTTCCTTCAGCAAGGCCACATCTGCTAATCTTGTCCAAATAGCATTGGCAACTGGAACCAAATGTTCAAATATGTGAGCCTATGAGGGTAAGAAGATGCACTGAGTTCAATACCTTGCAGTTCTAAGGATACCATTAGATCATAACAGTAGCTTCTTAGGAGCTGGTGGGATAGCTCAAGGGTTAAGAGCACTTGATTTTAAAGAGAACCTGGGTTCAGTTTCCTGTATCCCCTCTACAGCTCTTAAGCATCTGTAACTCCAGTTCTAGGTGATCTGAAACGCTCTTCTGGTTTCTATGGGTGATGTGTGGTCACGGTGTACATACATACACCCAGACAAACAGACATACAGACATATAGACACAGACACAGAGTCGGATTCACAAGACAGCCTTCAGGCAGGCACTAGGCAGACTCCTGCAGACAGACGCCGGAAGGAAAACACAAGAAGGCACAGAGTAGAGAATTCAAATCTGCTCTCACTCTTGGTTAAATGACTCCAAGGAGGTTTTTATTTTATTTTTCTTAATGTGACACTCCATCATCGGTGGCTCACAGTTAATCACTTATGTGTTTAATTCATGCAGCAAGCAAGCAGCTGTGTCTGGTGGGGAGGAGGGCTTTAACGGGGAAGTGAGGAAGCCCAAAATCCAGCAGGAGCAGGCTTAGATTCTGGCCAGCACTCAAACTGAACACAAGAAACTAAAGGAATAAACAAATAAAATAAGTGAAAACAAAATAAGACAAAAGGCAAAGGAAAAGTTGAACCTTTCAGAAAGATGGACAACCTAGCTAAACCTTCTCAGTGTGCAGGGGAAGCCGGAAGGAAAGTACTGCACCTCATTATCATTAAAGGAGTAGTTACTCCACCCATCTCTTTGTGTATGGCTCAAGGTGAAGGTGCCCTGTTCGGGCAGTCCTGGCTTCCCCGAGAGGTAGTCTCTTAGCCAAGTGATTGACTCTGTCCATCTTAATGTTAGGTTTCTACTCAGGCCAGAGTTTCTTTCTAGTGTCTTGACCAGAAGTTTTCCATTAAGGAGCCTTTACTGCCATTTTAACAAAAGTTCTTCCATCTCTGGAGTGAAGCTGTGGGTGCTCTCTTGTCTCTCAAAACGAATTGTGATTACAAGACTCCAGCCGTTTCCAAATCTGTTGGCTGCTAAATGCTTTCGGATTGGAAGTTCTGAATTCCTTGATTATTGAAGGATCTATGTTTAGCATGGGAAGTTTGCTAATTTCTTCCAGTTGTAGAACATAGTAAGTTTGGATAAACTTTAATGAACTTCATTGAAGGAGAAAGAAAAATGTCAGGTCATTTCTAAGTGCTGTCAGTGGGGTTACAGGGGGTACCATGAGTCTATGAGGGACGAGGTGCCCACCACAGTCTGGGAGCTGGTCTGCCTGCTCCAGGTGACTCACACTCCACTCTCATTGACATTTCCCTGTTCTCCCTCAGCTGTCTCAGGGCCTGAGCCTTCATCCCTTTAGATGAGGGTTCTTGTTTCTCTGAGACAGCAAGGCCCTCTTTGTTGTAATTTCTGGTCTTCTTACTGTTGTTTTCCATGTCCATAGCAGCACCTCATCCCGTTTGCATATTACTATTTGTTTACCTTCTTTGCCAGAGGAAAATTTGATGGCAGAGACATTGACCTATTCATTTTTCAAAAAGATGTGCAAAGGATTTCTTCCCCGACCAACGCTGCATGACAATGCCTACTTTCTTTTTCCATTGCTAGTATTCATTATGGGTAGTACTAAAAATAGAGCCTCAGAGATGTGTGCTTTGAATATTGGGGAGGGTGAGCTCTTTCATGTCTCTGTGGTCAGTGGCATATCTTCTTTTATGAGTTACGCATTCACATGCCCTTTAAACAGATAACTATCTATTTTCCTATGGGTGTCCTTCCTTCCTCCTTTCTCACTTCTCCTTCTTTCTCTGCCAGCTTCCCCCACTCCTCCTCTATTCTTTATTTTTGTCTTACTCCTCCCCTTCCCACTCTCTTGTTCCCCTCCCCTCCTCTCCTTTCTAATCTCCTCTCTCTTTTCTAAGACTTTGCATTATTGTCCAACCTTACTTCTCTGTGTGTTAGGGATTATGCCCAGGCCTTGTGGATGCTAGGCAAACTACCTCTCAGTTACAACCTTGGCCTTTTCTTCTTATTTTTCTAATGGAAACTTTTTTTTTTTTTTTTTTTTTTTAACATGAAACAAACAAAGCTGTTATGTGAATGCTTATCCTTTTGACCCCAGCGTTCAGATTAAGGTGGAGTGGAGTCGCTGGTCCCCTGGTGAAGGCAGGCAGCAAGACCTAATGTTAGATAGGGATTTGCAGCAGTTTAATTCCCTTAGACCATAAGCTGAGCCTCCAGCTTACTCGAACCTTTGCTTTGGTTTAACTTTAACACATGAGCTGTCTTTGTTTTCTGCCAGTTTTATTTATTGTTATGGGAGAGACTTGATGTTCACTTCTGATCACATCAGACAGTAACCTATGAAGCTTTTTTTCTCATGGGTGAAGAGTCTTACATGTCCCCTGCAGATCTGTTGGGAGAAAACCTTTGGGGTTGCATGTTTAAGAATGCCCTGGCTAGCACATCCCTTTAATTCCAGCACTTGAGAAGCAGAGGCAGGGGATCTCTGTGAGACCAGATCAGTGTATATAGTAAGTACGAACAGCCAGGGCTATGTAGAGAGATCCTGTCTTAAAAACAAAAACAAAACAAAATGAAAAACAAACAAACCACTCCCCAAACAAAACAAAAATCATAGAAACAAAAGGAAGCCCTGAGCACAGGCAGGACGGCTGAACAGGTAGGGGTGCTTGGCATGTCAACCCAACAACCTGAGTTGGATCCTTGAAGCCCAAGTGAATGCAGAAGGAGAGAACCAACTCTACAGGTGTCCTCTGATGTTCACATGCATAATGAGGCATTTGTGAGTGCACATACACAATGTGCACACACAAATCATGTACACACACACACACACACACACACACACACACAATAACAAACATAATTTAAAAAAAAAAATAATGCCCTGATCACTTTGAGTCCTTTGGGTGATTTTCCTTGGGAAATGTTGAAATCTGGATTTCAGGAATTAGTCTCACACTGGGAACACTTTTATCTTTTCTCACTAAGTCATGCTGTCAGCCCTCTGGTCTAGTGTTTTGTTTTTTTCTTAGAACGAACAAGTACTTTGATGGGTGAGGTAGCTCAGTGTGTACAAGCACTTACCACTGCAAACTTAACCTGAGTTTGATCCCTGGAACCCACAGAAGGGTTGAAGGCGAGGGCCAACCCCATAGTTGTCCATGGATTTCCACATATGTGCTGCATGGCACATGCCTCCTCCAGTCCCCACACACATACTCTTAGAGAATGAACACTTTTTTTTCACAGCCATGGATCTCTGTGAGCAGGTTCATGGCAACCTCCTGACGTGTAGCTTAGAACCAGTCTAGTGGGCTCTCTACCTTCTCTTCAGGCTCAGCTGCCATCGAGTCTTTGACAGGTTTCCCTGTTCCAGGCATTGCCTTTCAGCTGCCATCATTCTTAATATATAGCTTTAGTTAATTAATTTACTTAAAATTCAGTTGTTTCTTTTTTGTGTAGATTGGGATTTCTCATCAAGGAAGAGATCATGTTTTTTATTTTTGTAGTTCTTTTCTCCTGACGTTTCTGTAGTAGTGGTAAAATATGTCCACTGTACAACCATCTCCAGCAAAGATGGTCCTGGGACAGGCTCGGTTCTGTAACCACCCCAGAAGGCATTTATGTCTGTCTGTCCATGAGGTGATCTAATTGCACAGCATGTATTGCTTGTAGTTAGAGCTGGGATTCTGAGATGACTTGAAGTTAGCCACAAGTGCAGGTACTGTGGGTGATGATTTGAGCATTGTTTTGGTTATCTGATATATATTAATTCTTTTGACTTGACCAAAACCAACATTATAGAAATGTTCCCTTTGTCCCTCCATAGCTTCTATCTAGGGAGGAAACACAGATGCTAATGTGACGCCTTTTAAAAAACATTTAAAAATCTGTGTATATGTGTGTGTGTGCCTGTGTTAATTTATGTGCACCACATGCTCATGTGTGCACCAGAGGTTACAGGGCATTGGGTCAATTCCTGGGAACAGGCATTACAAGCGTTTATGAGCTTTCTGAGAATTGAACTTCTGTTCTCTGCAAGAATAGCAAGTGCTGTTAATTGTTGAACCATCTCTTCATTCCATTCATTTTAAGTGTGAGTGTGTGCACACACACATGCATGTGTGCATATGACTGCAAGTGACTGCAGAGGGCAAAAGTGTCAGATTCCCCTTGGAAATGGAATCCCAGGTAACTGGGAATGAGACTTGGGTTCCTGCAAGAGAAGCAAAGGCTCTTAGCCACTAAGCTTCAGCCCCAAGTTACATTTTTAAAAAAGCATCAGTTGTGTGTCAATGGAGACACACAATAGGAACTTCTAGATAAGAGAGGTGGCGAGGGCCAGGTTTTCCTGTGTAAGGAACGTCTGGGTTGAGACTGGGAAAATGAATAGGAGTCAGGGAACAGGGTTATGAAGGCCTACACCTAGCTGACAGGGTGCTGACTGGGCAGGGCAGAGCAGAGCACCCAATTCTTTTGATTGAGGTTTAACTCACCTGTGCTCTGGACTAACTCCTCTTCCACTATGGGTAGGCTGATAAGATAGTCTGTGCTTTCCTGGACTTGGAGGTACACTACCTGGGAGAGGGAGTGGCTCATAGTACCTCGTTGGTTCCATTCTCTTGTATGGGGGTTGCCTGGACTGCTGCGAGGCAGTACCACTCAGTGCTCTTGTTGGATCAGTATTAAACATTGTCATCACCAACAGTTTTTACTCTTCTTTATTAATATAGAAAAGGAGCCTGAGGCAGCTGGACCAGTAGTACAAAGCACCAGGAGTTAATACTATTCTGGTGAATGGGTTGGCTTTATAAAAGTGAAGCAAGAACTAACTGCCCGGCTTCCGGGGCCAGGCCCAGCCTAGTACCCAGAGCCTTAGAGCAGGACCTGGAATGAGATTCACTGGAGAGGGCTGATGGGTAATTCTGAAGCAGAGTGAGTTGGAGGCCATGGTGACAAATGATAGGCATAGAGGTTCAGGCAGTGAGGAACATTTCTGTGGCTGATAAGGACAGAGAACTGCTGGCTTAAAGCTCCTCAGTGAGCCATGGGGAGGGGCTCTTAGCTCTGGGGCCAGGTAGAAAATGCTGCAGATACTTGTGGACTTTGTGAATCCAGACATGACTCTAGTGTAGAAGGGCCTTTCCCCTTCTCCACCAGGAGCCACCTTTGCTCTATACTATACATGGGGCTTTAGGGCCCAAGGCACAGAAGAGGCTCAGAGCCTCACAGTGGGAGGAACAAGAGAAAGATTCAAGTGTCCCAACATAGGCAACCAGGATTGAGAGACAGGACAAGATAACAGTGTACCTGCATGACAGGTTAGAATATGGAGCAAGGTTAACTTTAAATCAGCTCCACAGCAGTGGTGTCTGCATGGAACCTTAGTGTGCAGAGCTTGCAACATGTGCCAGAAGGCAGTAGACCTGGGCTATAGACTCACTTCTGCTGGAACCAATCATGTGCTATCTATCTGGACCTGATCTCTTGCTTCATCTGCCACTAAGAGCTTGGGATATGACCTCCAAGGTCATGGAAGTAGTTGCACAAGTGACTAGAGCTGCTCCTGGTGGCTGAGTGGAAACTGAGCTTGGATGGCGGTGTGGAGAGATGGAGAAGAAAGATGTCCCTGTGTGGAGTCTACTCTCAGACACATTCCCAAACTAGAAAGGCTGCTGGGAGCCCTCCTCTGTCTAGAGGAAGGGAAGGCCGTGCAGGGAGATGGCAAGGTTCGCCAGTCTCCTCGTCATCTCCACCTGGCGTGGAGGGACCGTGCGGTACTAGGCAGCCCTTTACATTTTTTCCCCAGAGTGGGGAGTTCAAGGCCTCTGGTGGATTCTGCCTCTTGCCCTCAGCATGGGATTGGAAGTGCTCCTGTTCACTGTGGTCCTATCTTGGGGACAGCCCGAGACTCTGCCTGGCTGGCACATGTTAGTTGGTAAGGAAAGGACAGAGGTTCTGACTAAGACAGGGAGACAGATGACAACAACTCCGGCATCCTCTTCTCCCTCTCAGAGCATCTCAGTCAACCGAGTTGCAGATCTCTTCCACCACAGCATTGAAGATGTGTGGCTGGTCAGCATAGACGTGGTGCGATGCACCCTCGATCTCCTGCAGACAGAGGACAGTGGTGGCTCAGCTCCTTAGTCCCTGCACCGGGAAATCTCTCCTCCCGCAATGGTCTCACCATTTCTTCTCCCCCAGGCCCTGCTTGCCTGTTACCCTCAGCTCTTCTCAGGAGCAAAACTCTACCCTTTCCCTGGATTCTGCACATTCCTTTGGGAACCAGTGAATGTCAAAAGCTCATTTTGTTTTAGGGAGCCATCCACTGTGTATCTCCCGCTTGGTCTGCTTGCTTCATGTAGGAAACAGGACCATGTGTGAGTCAGTGGGAAGGAATGGGAGGTGCAGGAGACAGAAGTGTGTGGGAAGTGTCCACTGCAACCCCTGCTGCTCAGGCTCTGCTTCGGGGTAGAGGAGGTACAGGTCTGCAATACAAGCAGCACATGCCTGGTTGCCAGTCAGGAACGAGTCTTTTAGTTGAACTGAGTTGCACAGAAAAAGTAAAGTGTCCTATCTAGCGGAGAGGGGATGGACCCTTTCAAAGCCACTGCTCTATCTCATCTGGGTATTTTTCGTCCTTATTTTGATCATCCTTTGTCCCACCCACTGTCTACTTCAACTCCCACTCCTTAGCAAGCCAACATACCATGTCACGGACATAGGAATCCGGCCTTTGCATCTTCACCTTCTTTCCTGTGCTGGTATCTATCCAGGTGTTGGCCCCATAGATCATGGTGATGGGCACATCTTTTCGAATTAAGTGGATTCGCTCCAACATAGGGCGCCGGGCCCAGCCGAAGGACTCCATCATGGCTTTGAATGCTGTTTCCCCACTGACAGAACAAAATGGCAAGGGGATGGACAGGTAAACAAAATGTTAGCTCGCTGCTTTTCAGAGGCCAGGCTGGATCTTAGTGTCTTGGTTATCTCCTGGCAGCCAGCACTGGCTCATCAAGTAGTGATGAGACTGGGAGATGAGTGACAGGCCTTAAGGCATGCTTGTGAAACCCACACCACATAGGTCACTGTCCAAGAACACAGCAAGGACTTGTGCAGCATAGATTTCCCTGGGCTGGGGGAAGGGACACAGGCACAAGACACATGTGGTGCCCGCCCTCCTGGAGCCTGCATTGTTGCTTATGTCTTTGGAATGCAGTGGCTAAATAATCATATGAACTGTGCTTTTAACTCAGAATTTCCCAAGGATTATGAAAGGAGGCTAGAACTCCAGAACATGGGGAAGGGGCTTAGCTGATGAGGAAATGAGGGAGAATTCATTAAAGGTGAGGCTTGAAGAGGGACAACTCTACCAAGAGGGCTTTGCTAAAGACACTCTGGGATAAGGAATGAAAAATGTATCAGGCTTTTGAGACTGGGGCTCAGTAGCTTCTGTGAGGAGGACACCACAAATATGAGCTTCATCTCCCTATCAGGTTTATGTGACATTGGGACAGGAGCCAGGTTTCTAAGTAGCTTGCAGCTTTTGTAGGAGGTAGGGGAGGTTGAGGACAATGCTCCCTCCTGGGCTCTGCCTGTTTGGGGTAGTCGTCTTCCTGGTTTCCTTTGTGCCCCAGATGGATTCTGTCTATTTGAGCAGATGCAGAGAACATCTCTATGAGACACTGCACCATAGACTCGTCTGTCAGACAAGAATTTAAATTGAGTCTTCTTAGCAAGTCATATAACCAAAATATACCTTGATTTCCTCATACAAATGGGGGGATGGGGGAGGAACAATGTACACTTCCTTAGGTCAATCTGAAAAGAATGGAGCTACAGGCAGGGCACCCAAGTCTAGGTGGAGTGAAGAAGGTACCACTCAAGCATTTCCTCTTAGCCAGAGTTCATGCTTTCCAAAGGACTGATGGGAATTACAGACACTTGTAGCTACAGTAAAAGAGCTGAGTCTTATAAAACTGAATGGTGACTGGAGGGGACAGGGAGAGCTGGCCACCAGATGGCATTTTTGCTTCCTCTGGGACACAAACAAGTAGCAAAATTAAATATTCTGTGGCTTATACTTGAGAGGCCACTGCATAGAAAGAAGTAGGTCTCAGGTGAAGGGAAAGGCAGAATTGGCCTTCAGGTAGGTACAGGACTAACAGTGAGTCCACGAAAGCTGAGCGGAGCCAAACAACAGGAAGCTGGGGGTGCTGACTTTGTTGGGGTTCCTATGGCCCGTGGTTTAAGCAGGACTTTGCTGTTAGCTATACTCACATGCAATGCTGGCTCCCCTGCTGCAGTGAGAACAATGATCACAGGACTGCTGAAGAGCTGAGCCCCACCTTCCTCACAGCCTTGGGCCCACAGTGACTTGGACAGGCTTGGACAAAGGTGGGTGGTATCTGTGTCTCCTGCAGGATCAGGGTGAGGTCTCCACGGGGTGGTGCTACCCATAGGCCCTGCTGGGGTCAGCCTCACACAGGATCTGGCTGTGGGAGAGGATTACTTTCCTGCCTATCAATGCTGCCAAAACTGCAGGTCAGCAAGCTTGCGGGGCTTGCTTGGGAGCAGCCAGAGATGGGAACTTCTCACGCCTTTATACCTCTAAAAGAGGTAAGGGGTTTTTATGCCAATTCTAAACTATTTCAAAGTGTATATAATTGAAATAAATGCATATTCTTTCTTTGAATGTATTCTAGAAATGTATTCTATAGGCATATCACACACATATATAGAAAGGGACACATACGAGAAGTCTCTCTGGATCAATATGATATGAAATATTAGACTGAAAATGAGGAAATCTAGAAACTGAAGGTTATAAATGGGCAAAGACTTCACTTTCTCTATTTGCCTTCAACAAACAAACAAACAAACTCCATATTTGCCTATAAAATAAAATCTAAAACCAACACCAAAAATTTTTTTTATCAGTTTTTCAGTTAAAAAATATCTTTTAAATGTTTCCTAGACTGTTTCTCACCATGCCAGCTGCTGATTGCTAGGAAAGCTATGAATGAGGCCCTCCTCTAGAGAGGAACAGCATACTTAATCAAATCTATTGTCTTCTATAGCTTTAGTGACCACCCCTAGGGAACTCGGGAGCCGACCAAGCCTGCTGATGCCTGTGTTCCCGAGGCAGGGATACGTGGAAGAAGAAAGAAGCTGCAGCTGGAGCCTTTCAGGCAGCCCCTGGGCCCTGGGCTGGCGGGTCCTGGGAGCCAACCTCACCTGGGATTCTGTGCATTGCAGTGGTAGATGTATTCTGAGATGGTGTCATCCTCAAAGAAGTCTGCAAACTTGCGCTTGAAGTCGGGACGGAATCTTTGCACTAGCCCAGGCCCTGGGAGGGAGCAGGAAGAAAAACATGAGGCTGGGCGAGTGGCATGTGCCTAGACTCCAGCACTCAGAAGGCAGAGGCAGGAGAATTGTTTCAAGCTCAAGGTTGGTCTGGGGATGTGTGAAACCCTACTTTAAGCCCCTACCAGAGAACAAAAAGAACAACACCCTCCTCCCCTCCAAAATACACATCTAAACAAAAACCTCTCGCCTGCTCATGTTGAAACAACCATAACCCAATTCCTCTAAGGACTTAGTTCCTTTATACGGTTAGCCTAACAGTGGCAGAGTGGGTGCAGGAGACTGCTGGGAAGCAAGAGATGACTTCAAATGTCCGAGTTTGATTTTTTGGTTACCAATGAGTTTAGTGACAGTCTACCATCCCCAAGGAAGTTGGTAATTTTCACTTTAGTAAGCCCCAGCACTTTTCCCACAGGTTCACAAGTTCTGTGAGGGTGTGTGGTTGAGAGGATTTTTGTTTGCAGTCAGAGTTATGTTCTCTCCCTCCTCCACCCCAGCCCTACCCTGCAACCTTACGTTTTTTTACTTTTCTGAAGGTAGCAATGAAACCGTACCAATTCCCAAGCTCTCTCTCACTTTCAGGCTGTAACAGAATACTCAGAAAGGTGACCTTAACAGCCCCGCTGGCCCCGGTTTTCACCACAGTGCATGTAGAAGCTGCAGGCAGCCTGTGAGGACTGGGCCCACTGGACACTGCCTCTGTCCTGGCAGGCCTTTTGTCTGTGAACTGTATCTGGGGGAGATACTGTGAATATAGCCATAGGCCCTGCCCCCTCTCTAGCATAGTCCTCCATGACTGCCAGGCAGCCACCCAACACCACAGCTGATGCCTTGAATGGACCTGGCTAGATCCAAGACCAGGGGAGGGGAGAATGGTTAGACCAGGAAGGATGGTAGTGAGTCTGTTAGAGGCCCCTGGACTCTGAGGTCAGCCCTCTGTCTGCCTACTTCCCTTTGGCACCCACGTCTCTTGCTTGCCCCCTTTGTCCCAGAACTCCTGTGCTACCTTTTTACATCAGGGCTCATTTTCCACTCTGTTAGGAGCCATTCTGTTTCAGCCGCTGTAACAAGTGACTACTGAACAACTCTATGTAGACATAAGCTATCAGTGCAAAACAGGGGCCACCAACTTTTTCAGTCACATGATTCTGCTTCTTATGTCCGCAGTGTAAAAAGCTCCTCAAAGGGAGGCACAAGGACAGCGTGGGGGAAAGCGTGCAGAGCCTCTGACACTACCGACTTTAGTGTGTCCTGCCTTTCTCATCTTCTGACAGCTACTTAGTGCTAAGAAATCCAGAACATGGAGATGTGCTGTGTCTGCAGTGTGTTTCTGGAGCAGGGCACGGCTCAGAGGGACCTGTCTGCCATGGTGTGTTATGTTAGAAACTGAGGCTCTGAGCCCCACTGGTTACAGGTGCTGGTGAGCCATGGAAAGGGATCCAATGGTGACTGCTGCCTTTGAGTCTCTCATAGGTTGTCATACACATTCACTCACGTAGCAGAGAAGTGGCACATCAGAGTCCCTTCCTTTCTCTGGGTTCGGCCAACACATAAGGCAGCCATTCTGTTCTATCTGCTGATACATATGAAGGGACTATATATCAATCACCTGAAACCTCCGATACAGAGACATGGTCCTGATTATTGGTTCTAAGAAACAATGCTAGATACAGGCCTAGTGTTTAAGAACCATTGAGGATGACAGAGACAGGTGGTAGTAAATGGGATGGCTTTGGCTTAAAGACAGAGTCCTTCATGTGGAGGTGACTCACCCCAAGGCCCAGCCACTCGAAGAACAGCCAGTGGATTAGAACGTCCCAGGACAGATGCCACAGCCTTGACCCAGGTTGGAGGTGCACGGATCTCACTGGGGTCAGTTGGTCGTAGGGGAAAGCCCCATGGATCCACCAGGATAAGATGTTTAACTCTACATTAACAGAAACCATAAAGAGATGATACACTGTATTTGCTCTTAAGTTGCTGGGGAATGAGGGTATTACTGGAAATAAATATTGGGATGTGCCTAGTAGGGCAGAGTCAGCTCATGAGGGAGAAGAGTAGCTTCATGTTACCTTTCAGGGTACTTGATGGAGTAAGAAGTGGCCAGGAATCCTCCCAAACTGTGCCCCAGGAGGATCATGGTGGGGATTCCCATAGTCTCCCGCCATGTCTCTATTGAGGTCACAAACTCATCTTCAGCTCCTTCTGCGTCCCTTGGGAATGTTGGCCTTGAGCTTCGCCCAAAACCAAGCAGATCAAAGGTATGGAGTGTGCGGCGGGCACTCAGTGAATCCATGTTGAGGATCCAGAGGCCCACGCCACCCCCAAAGCCATGTACCATCACCAGAGGCGTGCGGTCCTTCTGCTCTGGGCTCACAGTCACCGTCCAGATCTTGTTCTGGTTTGGGAGGGACACATAACGGGCCAGGAACTTGTTCTGGAGACCTGGGAAGGGAAGAATTCCTGGGTGAAGCATCAGGAATGCTTCCTGAGAGCACAGACATTCTGCCTGGAATACACTCTTCAGTTTTCTCTCCTCCTAAAGAGATCATCTTAGAAAGCCGTGCTAGTCTCCACAGTGAGTTCCAGGACAATCAGGGCCACATAGAAAGAGCCTGTCTCAAAAGAAAATAACGATGATGATGATGATGATGATGATGATGATGATGATGATGATGATGATGGTGGTGGTGGTGGTGGTGATGATGACAATAATAATAATAATAATAATAATAATAATAATAATAATAATAATAAAAGACATGCTGAGGAAGCCATGCGAAGCAAGCCAGTATGCCACATTGCTTTATGGTTTCTGCTTCAGGTCTTGCCTTCAGGTTACTGCCTTGGCTTATAAACTTCAGATGGACTGTAGCCTGTAAGCCAAATAAACATTTCCTCCCTGAGTTTGATTTGGTCAATGTTTTAATCTCAGGAACAAAAAGCAAACTAAAATAGCCCCCATCCATCTTCAGCCTCCTTACCTGGCCTTAGACAGAACCCTAAGTCAGGTTATCAAGGACTGTCACGTTGTGTTCTCCGTTCCCCTATCTTTAGATCTGATCCAGTGAATCAACTTCTACTTTTTTGTGTTAAGTCCTTGACTTTCTTCAGCAAGAATTTTGCTGAGTCCACTCAGAAAAAGCTCCCCGTCCTTGATGTGTTTAGTAAGCTCCACGCACTGGCCCTGTTTGTTCCTTGGCTTAAGCTCCCCAGCTGCTCTTGCAGTGCGGGCAACTACGAAGGCTACTGCCCTAGTGACAGCAGGTTTTATACAGTCATTCTGAAAGACTTAAAAAGTATCAGAATAATTTTCCTTTTATACTTCATATACTAATGATTTCAAATCCAAGGAAAATTTACAGACCATTTGGTCTATAGGCAGTAAGAGAGAACCATATCATTTTTCAAGATGGTGTGCCTAATTCCTTTTCGGTGCCTGAAGTTGTACAAGTTTTGAACTCATTGCTCTTAAATTTGCATGTGTTTGGAGATGAACAGAGAACTGTGGTCTAGCCAGGTGGAGGTGGTGATGGGAGTGGGTTGAGCCAAGGGCTTATTCCTCTTAAGATCCTGAGGTGGGGCAGTGATTTTTTGATATCGTGGCTACACAGAAAAAGCTGCCGGGTGTCCATCGGTCTGCATCTGGTTGGAGGCTTGAATGCCATGGTTCCTTTCAAATGCTCAGAGAGAGCAGCTCTAGCTGGGCAGAGCAGCAGGGTGGAGAGGACTGTGATGGCGGTTGAGACATGGTCTCATTTGAACCAATGGCTACTGTTGCTCATGGGGTACCCTTCTTCAATACAGCTCATGAGATCTGGTCTGTCTGAATTCCAGATAGCTGTGGTAGGCTACACCTGAGCAGAAGGCAGGAAATAGCCTTAGAAAACACAGAATTTCTGGCACTCAAGTAGGAAGGTGGTAAATTAAGAAGTGCTTAGCTATGTGTTTAGAAGAGAGGGAAGAGTGGAGAAGAGATAGGGAAAAGAGGAAGGGAGGGGTGAAATCTCTCTGTGTGTGAATCAATGCACATTAGTATACATGGTTCAAGGTGAAGCCATAGGACTGGGAAGGAGAGAGCTACCATAGGGTGAGGGCGTTGGGAGACCACTGTCATGGAATACTGTGTCTGTCTGTATCCCTCCCCCACCCCCACCCCACCACTGATTTTCTTTCCTCTAATCCATATACTCCTAATGAGGAATCAGGGGGTTCAGTGGACCCAGGTTGGGGAACATCCTTTCCAGACCTTTTAAAGGGGAAGAGCAAACTGTTCCTTCTACTTACACTGGAGGATCCTGGCTTCCACATTCTTCAGCTGAGACATGGAAGTGGGGCGCCAAGTGGGGAGCCAGCTACTCAGCCAGCCCTGAGGCCTACAAGACAAAAAGGCACTTATTGACCACACTGGAAAGGAGGCACTGTTCCCAGCCTTGCTGATAGCTCCTAGAGTTATCAGGGTACAAGGTGTTTCCCAACTTCAAGAGGCCTGTCCTCCGTGGTCTTCAGTGTCAGCAGTGCCTAAGCAGTCCGTTAGATGCACTGTTACTCTTCCCTTGGCAAATGGCTATTAAGAACAATGGCCCTTCATAGATAGCAGATACCATGTACATAAAACTTGACTTTTTTGTATTTATTATCTTCCTGGAGCTTTACAACTCCTCTTTGTTTCTGGTTATTTTAATTTATGTTTAGCGGGGCAATGGTGATGCATGCCTTTAATCCCAGCACTTGGAAGGCAGAAGCAGGCAGATTTCTGAGTTCCAGGACAGCCAGGACTATACAGAGAAACCCTGTCTCAAAAAAGCCAAAAAAGCCAAAAAAAAAAAAAATTATGTTCAAGGAGATTAGAGGGACTTTAACTAATATTTCCATTACTCTTTGCCACTCCCAGAACTAGCCATTCTTTTAGAGTATTACAGACAAATTCCCATGCTATCTGCTGTCTTGCATGCTTCTGGAAGTTTGGGGTGCTGTTAGTGCCTGATTAGGGAATCCATCTGGTATGAACTTAGAGCGGGGGCAGGCAAGGACCAGGGGTAGGAAGGATATCTGGACTCATGTCACTGAAAGACACAGGTTGCCTCTGGCCCATTTTTCAGGTTGTAAAATGAGGAGGAAACTTGTCCTAGAGTAAAACTGATAACACATCCTGCTTTCCCCTTCACACCCAGTGACTAAGCCACTGAAGAGAAGAGGTTTCAAGCACTCCCTCTGGAGTAAACAGAACTATAGACCCACAAGTGATGAAAAGACAGGGGTTGAGGTCCAGACATATAATGAACCTTGACAGGTGCCTGCCACAAATGTAGTTGCTCAGTGAATTACAGTTTTTGTTCTACCTTTCTTGTCTTGCATGTGATCTCTCTTTTTGTGAACTCTGCCTAGGTGAAGGTAATATAGGATGGTTGCCAGAAACTGCAGCAAGGGCTTGTGGGTATGAGCAGGAAAAGGCAATGGCATCCTGTGGAGGAACCATTCCAACTACTCATAGCATACCCAATGGGCACCCTGAGCATCATGTGAAGCACAGAGTTTAGACTTGGATGTTTTCCTGAAAATCATCTCGTGCAGCCTCCTCTTCACAGGTGGGCAGTCTGATGCACAGAGCAGTCACACAACAAGTTAGAAAAAGGAAGCCTTCCCTCGTGGGCCTTCCAGCCTCAGCTTTTAGAGGCCATATGTGAAACCACATCTTGTTTGATTCTGTTTTCTGAAGAGCATGCCGTCTCTTCAGAAGCCAGAAGCTAGAGTTCTAATCCCAGCACGGCCACTAACCAGCAATGTGACTGTGGCACATTAGTTTTCTTTGTCTGTTTGTCCTTCCTTAAAGGGGAGGTAATTATATCCACCTTCTAAGTTTCCAAAAAGTTTGTAAGTTAACATATAAAGCATACAGATAAACTCCAAATCGACATTATTTTCCCTTGACTGAATCATTACCTGTATATATTATTACTATTTTGTAAGTAGCTACTCTCAGTTTGCGGTTAAAAAACAAAACAAAACAAACAAACAAAAAAATCTAGTGTTGCTGTGGGAGTGGGGACATCAATGACTTTGATTAGATAAAAGCTGTTAGTCTCAACCAACCTGAGCCCTAGGGATATCCAGGACCCTTTTAACAGTCTACCAGAATTCCTTGTTGGCTGAAGCACCAGTACCTAGACCACAGATTTTGACCAGTCTCAAAAAGAGAGACTTCCTCTTGGCATTATAACAAGTCAGACCATGACACCTGAACAAACCCCACATATTTCTAACTCTCGACAGCAGAGCTCAAGAGAAATGCTTTCCTATGAGACAGCAACACTGGCAGCAGTTCACACAGTCCTGGAAGGGGTGGAGGTTGGGGGACAGGGAGCTATGTGCACAGCTTTGCCTTTCTTCTCTAAAAACAATCCAGAAAGAGAACAGGCAACAGTGCCTGTCACACTATGTGCCAGTGCTATTAGGGAGGTAAGAGCTGAGGTGGGAAAGCGAGGCAACCAGCCTCTTAACAAAGCCACTTAACCATGAACTTGGTCTGGCCTGGCTGGGGCCTCTCATTCTCATGGGGCAAACAGGAGCAGTTCTGCTCTAGAAGAGAACCTGTTCTTGAACCCTGTAATTGAGCAAGTCTCTGAGTTTCTATCGGCATCAGCATCTGCTGCTTTATTTGTAAAACGGAGCTGAATGACCTGAGTCTTTTCTGGCTCTAATGCTGTTTCCCCAAGTCACTGTAGGCATCATAAATTTCCTCTTAGAAAACAGTTCTCTCTTGGGCAGTTCTTTTAAGTCCCTTATGCGATTGTTTACTATTGTTACAAAGTTATTTCGTTCTGCAGATCAAAAGGACGAATATTAGGTCAAGGGAAGGCCCTGTTCCCGTGAAACCCTTGGAGCTGAGTCATTCTCCTCCAAGCAACTTTTTCCTGATCCTGTTAGACCACCATCACACAGGTGGCATCTCAAACTTGATGGCCTTGGGTGAGCGGTAACTACACCCCAACCTAACAAACTTACTTCTGAAACCACGGCAGCAAGCATACGTTTATGATTAAGAATACTATCAACTAGGATTGCAAGCAGAATGTAAACGGCGGCCAGAGGCTAAAGGAACTTGCAAGCCAGTTCCACACTATTTCCACTGCAGTGGAGTCTTCTTTCTCCTACCCATGCCTTGTCCTTCAGGGCCTTTCACACCCACGACTTTAGTCCCGGGGCAAGTCTCAACAAGCACCCGGCTGCTGCCCCCACGTCTGCGTCGGGAAGAACTAGCTTAGTCCTCGTGCTTTACCATCAATCTAACTGGGCTACCAGGGGGCGATCGCGAAGACTAAGTGGAAAGTCAGAATCCCCAGGCTGAAAGCAAGCTCATCACTAAACGCTTCCCCAGTTCCACAGCCTTCTCATCCCTCAGCGCTCCCGGGGCTCCTGAGCGCACCCCACCCCTCCCTGGAAGCCAACCTGAAAAGGAAAGGCGGGGAGTCTGAAGCTGTCCGCAACTACAGACAGTCCCCGGATCCTGGCCCGGACAGATAGACAGAGACATAAATAGAAACGGACAGGAGTAACTCACTGCTGCTCCAGATCATCAGCCATAGTAAACAAGCCCTGCCGGGTCGAGCTGAGCCAGCCCATCCCTCCGCTTGACGCCAGAACCAGCTGACCCAGGAAAGTATCAGATAACAAAGGGGGTGGGGCCGGAGGCGGGGCCTGGGCCGCGGGGTTCAAGCGGGCACCGGCCGCAGGCTGACAGGCTCCGTTCCTGGGTTGGAACCAGTTGGGTGCTTCCTTCTGTTCGATCCCCCTGGCCTGCGTCCAGGCTAAACACTATGGTCCCACAAAAATAGGCTCATTTGGATCACATACCTTTGGGGGACTGCGAGGGAGACGGTGAGGGAGACAGGTAGTTTAAAACTCCAAGTCCCTCACTGGAATGCCACCAGCCCCGCCTCCACCTCTCTTTCAATTAAAGAGTGAAAGAACTGCTTTGCCTCTTGCTCAGGTTCCCAAGCTTCCCTCTACATCTCAGGTCACAGTCGCTTCATCTGCCTTTGGTAGTCCTATGGAAATAGTTTAGATGCCTGTGGAGTCATCATAGGTTGCTTCCTATAAAAGGGCCTTGGATATTGTAACCCACGATTTCCAGGTTCCAGAAGTACGAAAAGCGAGCTGCCTAGTTAAATTTGAATTTTAGACAGCGAAGTTTAAGACTAAGTATGCTTCACGTAGTATTTTGGGCATCCTGTATTCACAGCTCTAAGATGAGGGGTGACTTCTGTGAGCATAAGCATTTCTCTGTTCTGGGGATGTCTTGCCTTAACCTACTTTCCAGGGAAAAAGTAGCTGTATTGTGCTTCCATTTGGAGGACCTCCCAGAGGAGGGCCAGTTAAAGGACTAATGCTAAGGCTGAGTGTGCTTTAGGTATGAGGGTATAGGATGAAGGAGGTGGGATGTGAAGTGACTTAACCCAGAAGCCACTTTGAGCACATTTCAGGCTGGCTAGGCAGACGCAGAAAGCATTTTGAAGCTGGCTTCAGATTTCACTTGAATTGGCAAAGGTGGTGTGGCATCCCTGGAGCGGCTCCCTTTTCGATTATCTACTCTAGTACCATATTAAAGGGAAAGAATCTACAAAAGTAATTTTTCTTTTTCCTGTCTTTCTATCTCTTTTTGAAGGTTTACACACACACA
Organism: Montemys delectorum; assembly: GCA_019843815.1. NCBI lineage: Eukaryota > Metazoa > Chordata > Mammalia > Rodentia > Muridae > Montemys > Montemys delectorum. The sequence continues at coordinate 19,774 of JADRCD010224344.1, read as the reverse complement.
CACACACACACAGACCCACAGACACACACACACACACACACACACACACACACACACACACACACACACACACGCCTCACTTTGGATGTGTATCTGAGGATGATCTTGTGTTTTTATCTCTTGGGTACTGGGATTGTAGGGTGTGTGGCCAGGCGTGTTGATTCAGGATTGAGGAATTGAACCCTGGGCTTCCTTCTTGCTAGCTAGGCACTTTAGCGGCTGAGCTATGTTCCTAGACCTACAGTATTTTTCTTTGGTCTTCTTGAAAGGCCTAGGAGCACCTGGGATTTATCCTTTCCAGAAACACAATGTTAAACTGATCACTATAAGGGTTTAAAGTTTAAAAAAACTGGAATTTTCAGAAATCTCCATCCATGATTTTAGCCAAGCTCAGTGGTCACTATACAAAGTCATTGGGAAGGTTTGTTAGCAACGCTGACTCCTGATTCCCATCCTCAGAATCTACTTCAGTTAGTTTGGTTTGAGGCTAGAAAGCTGCATTTTGTTTTTAAAGAAGCATTGAAGGTACTAGTGTTCTAGAAGACCCACTAGTTAAACAAATAGAACCCATGGTCAGAAGTCTGGGTTAAGTTCAAGTTCTTGGCTTTGTCATTTATTTCGTGATCTTGGGCAAGTCATTTTGTCTGGTTGCTTCTTCTTCTGGAGTGTGGCTTGTGAGAATTAACTAAGGTAATTCAAAGAAGCATTCAGCACAAGTACTTTAATAATGATATATCTTTGCTGGGCGGTGGTGGTGCACGCCTTTAACCCCAGCACTTGGGAGGCAGATGCAGGCAGATTTCTGAGTTCGAGGCCAGCCTGGTCTATAGAGTGAGTTCCAGGAGAGCTGACTACACAGAGAAACCCTGTCTCGAAAAAACCAAACCAAAACAAACCAAAACAAAAAAACTAATGATGTATCTTATGTCCAAAGCCAAACATCATGTTGGCACTAAGAATCCAATGATAGAAAGAAAGGAAAGAATCTTCTTTGGTGGTCCCCACAGACTCCCTAGGCTGGTTTTGGAGAGCTGCCAACTATCTAGTCAGAACTTTGCTCAAACCTCCCTCCTTCTAAAACAGACCCCCATCATAAGAGCACCACATGACTTTTGTTTATTTTCTTCAGAATACCATTTTGAAAGGCTCTTGCAAACTCCATACTCATTTTCCCCCTCCACCAGAGACTAAGTTTCAGGGGGAGTCTTGTCTGTTTAGCACTCTGCTTTGCTCCCAGCCCACAGCAGGGTATGTGTTTGGCACTTGTTAAATGTGTGGGCAAGCAGGTTAGTAAGCAGAAGCATGAGTGGCTGACAGAATGAAGTACTAAGTGCTGAGAATGAACTACTAAGTTCTGGGGGTACTAAGTACTAAGTGGCTGACAGAATGAAGTACTAAGTGCTAGTGTTCTTGGGGTTACAATCTAAATGACACTACAGAAATTCCCGGCTGTTTTCATGGAACAAGAGCTCCCATAATCCTGATAACCCATAAAATGTGGGTCCTTTTGGGAAAGGCTGATCAGTGCAACTGGTATTAGGACTTTAGATTCTAGAACATATATCAGGAACACGGTGCAGAGAGCATTTGTATTGTTTCCACATGTGCCAAATAAGCTTTAGCATAGTTGTTTAGAAGGAAGAAAGTCAAATATATGGAAAATGTTCTTTATAACTAAAGTTATCCTTTAATGTATTCCCAGAATTGATCTAACTTGGGTTAGATAGACCTGCTAGAATTATATACAATGAATGGACTCTTGGAACCTACTCTAGACAGGCCTCAGGAGAGAAAAATGTCCTCTCACCTTCTTATCTCGAAGTCAAGCACGTGATGTACACATATGGAAGAATATATCCTATCTTAAAAACATATTTTTCAAAACACTCATGATTTGATACATGAAGTATTGTACTCTTTAAAAGATTTAGATTATTTTATGTGTACACGTGTTTTGCTCAAATGTGCATCACATGCATATTTGTTGCTCATGGAGGTCAGAAGAAGGTATAGGATCTCCTGGAACAGGAGGTATAGACGGTTGTTAGCCTCCATGGTGGTGGCAGTGGGAACCAAACCCAGATCCTCCACAAGGGCAACAAGTGCTCTTCACCACTGAGCGACTTCTGTGGCCTACTTATGTAGTTTCTAGGAATGGAATCTAAGTTGTCAACCCCTTTCCTGTGCCTGCAAGTTATCTTTAAACACTGCAAAGGTAGGTGGAGCTGATAGGCTGATACCCCAGACCTGGAAGGAACACATCATTCCTTCTAATGGGTGTTGCTGACTTTTTAATGAACAAGGTAAGTCTTCCACTAAATGTAGGTACAAAATAAAGTAGCTTCAAGTCCGTCGTCCAGTGATAGCTTTATATAGCTCTTCTCTTTTCTTTCTTTCTTTCTTTCTTTCTTTCTTTCTTTCTTTCTTTCTTTCTTT
>JADRCD010224344.1:0-17328 GCA_019843815.1 Montemys delectorum | reverse complement strand
TTTCTTTCTTTCTTTCTTTCTTTCTTTCTTTCTTTCTTTCTTTCTTTTTAAGGTTCAATTTTATGTGGGAAGGGGTTGGGTGGGTGAAGTAGACACAAGGGAGAGTGGAAGGCCATACAGGCCAAAACAGCATGTCAGATTTCAGTAGACCTGGAGTTACAGGTGTTTGCAAGTTACCTGACCTGAACTGAACTCGAGTCGTCTCCAAGAACACCTGAACAACTCTTATTGCTGAGCCACTTATCCAGCCTCTGGCTTAGCTTTAAATTAACAATAATCAAATAAAACCTTCCTTGGCTACTCTTAGTTATATTTCTACTGCTCTGTTAGTCACACATGTCTAGTTGTTCCCATATTGATTGGCACATGTATCTTCATTAAAGAAAATTCTACTGAATAGGGTAGTGCTGTTCAATCATGATACGTTCAGATCTGTGTTGTAGAGAGCTCAACAATTCTTAGTAACCATGGGCTAAGGCTAAATGCACATGACAAATTCTTTTTTGTTGTCAGAAAAGATAATATTGAAATTTTTATGGGTCCCACAAAGAGCTGGAAGAGAAGGAAACCAGACAAAGGATTCTGAATCACTATACTTCAGGAATGACTGGATAAAGGGATGCAGGCTCACTGGAGACATTTGCTGCTCAACTAGAAATTGGATAAGAAAACACTGTACTTGAGAAAACTTCCCTTTCTGTGGATTGAGATTTGATCCCATTTTTTTTAAAGTAATCCAGTGCTTGAGGCATAGGTGAAAGATACAGTATTTGCCCATCATGATTCCTAGCACAACTAGGCAGCATGCTTTATTTGCTTAATTAGGGAACAAGGAAAGAAGTGCCTTGGTCTAATTGGGACCAAAGTTTAAAAAGTGGATGTTTACATGCTAAAGTAGAGAGCAGCAAATGAGTCAAGGCCAAAGAGAAAATACAAAAGAAAAAGTGGGGTGGGGAGAAGGAAGAGATAGAGATAGAGGTAGAGGTAGAGATAGAGATAGAGAGATAGATAGATATATAGATAGATAGATACAGACAGACAGACAGACAGACATATGAAGGGAGAAAGACAGAGACAGAGAGAGACAGAGAAACTTTCTTTACGAGAAACTTTTTCTACTTTGGAGAATTTGTATTTGTCTTAGTAGATAATAAATTTCTTAGGAGAAAGGATAGAAAAATCACAGAGTTTGCCCCCTGGGTACCCTGTTGCCCCCTCTACTCTCCCATGTCTCATGTTGTGGAGCATCTAAGTTATGAAGCCTCTAAGATCTTCTCTGACTTCTGATTTAACTTAAAACCTAATTTGTCTCTTGCCAGCCATCTGATTTCCAGTGCTAGTACCATCTTTTGCATGCCCAAATTACTGGAGCTTTGCAGTATGGCTGACTTTTAATTATTTGGAGAAACAGATGTAGTTCATGTCAGAATGAATACTTGCTAGCAAGTACAAACATCTGGGCATTTACCATGGGCTCTGGACTTTGCTAAGTGCTTCATGTTTGACATTATTTCATGTAACCACAAGAAAACAGTGCTGTGACTCAGGTATTGTTGTTTCCATGTCTTGGAAATGGAAAAATGAGACCATAGTGGCATATACCTGTAATTTCAGCACTTAGTAAGCAGAGGCGGGAGGATTGCAAGTTTGAATCCACTCTGGGATACATAGTAAGTTCTAGGCTAGGCTACATAAAGAAACCTAGTCAAAAAGAACAGAAAGAAGGAAAGCAAGAATTAAATGTTAAGTGATCAGCCTCAGGTTAGATAATGAGTAGTAGGCAGAATCAAAGTTCAACACCCTCTGTCTGACTCTGGGACTTGAACTTTTATCTACTATTCTTCTGCACATGAACTTTTTACAAAGTAATGTTCTGACTCACACTCCTCAAAACCAACAATGGTATGCTTTCCTATTGAAAGTTTAGATAAGTCCATAAGCTGAACACAAGACAAAACTTTTCCTTATTGTTAATCCAGGTAGCTGAGAAAATCTGTAGTATAGAATGGTTTTGTTTCAGAATGAGGTTGCTTGTTTCAATAAGAGATGTCTTGCACTGATTCTGTCTTCCTAGAGCGTTCCTATGAAGATGTTAATTATGGTAGTTGACAAAGATCAAAAGCTAAGACACTTTTGGAAGGTGCTGGAGTGATGGCATAGGAACTTCTGGAAGAATTGATTACTGGATGATTAGAAACAGCCAGTTTAGCCCATTTGGCCATAAGTTGAATAGCAGGGGAATCTGTTCTACTTGTGATGAGACAGGGAGAAGGGTTCAATTACAGATGCATGCCAAATTATGTGGAGTAGTAACCAGTCTGGTTATCCTTCCACATCCCACCCACTCTACAGTTAACACAAGAGCACTGGGGCTACATTTCTTCAGGAGTGCAAACTTCTCCCTGTGAACATGGATTTACCTCTTCTAACAGACTAAGGCTTTCCAAGGACACGAGTGATTCACTGGAACCTGGGCAGGGCTATTTATTCCTCATTAGATTGTGGTGTTAAACGTTTCCCGGCTAAATACAGATAACAAGTGACAGTAGTTCAGTTTCTGTTTTAGAAATGTTGCTCATCTAGTTAGGCAGGGCAGTTGAAAGTAACTTTAACGCTGAAATGAAGTACCGGATTATATGTGGGTAGACTTTTCAACTGAAAGATGAAATACTAGGTTAGAAGGTCAGGTTATTGTGAACTTTGTAATGGCAGTGCAAACCAGAAGATAGAACTTAAGTTTTCTTCAGTTAAAACGCTAAAAAGCAGTTAATTGTGCTTGTTAAAATCTCAAACTTTCATTTCTTTTTTTCTATAAAATGATTCATAGAGGGTAAGGTTGAACCAAGCATGCTCTTTGGAGCCTTTCAAGGTTGACATCTCGGGATATTATAACAACGCCTGTTGTACGATGTCAGTTTGGGATGGATTGCTGCTGATCCTGACCCTTCACTCTACGCACAAGTGACTATCTCTCTTTTTAGACAGTGGCTGATTAACCTAAAAATCCCTACAATTTAACTACAAGCTATTGGCCCTCCTTGGTACCCAACAAACGTTTGTTGAATGAGTGAATACCTGCTGGCTTAGGTTCTCCGTAGGGGCCAGATCCAGCCTTCCAGTTCAGGATCCTGTAGAGGTCAACCCTCTCCCGCCAGTGTAAACTGGCGCTTGCCCCGTACACGCATAGTTCTCACTGCGGAGGAACTTGACCTGTTCTAATATCGGTCACAGGCATCTGAAGCTTTTAAGAGAATTAGGGCCAGGCAGGTTAAATCCCTGGACCGCCAGCTTGGTCTCTAAGCAGATTCCCAAGCTTGACCACTGAGACAGGGGGATCAAAGAGAGCCGGAACTTTCTGATAGGCTTCTCTATCCGCGGTTAAACTTCTCTCCTTGTTTCCGTCACAAATCTTGTCGCCAGAGCAACAGTGGGCGTCGACAAACGCAGGGCGGAAATAAGGATGTAGTACACGTCTCCAGAGCGGAGATACTCCAGGCGCAGGCGCATTAATTTACTTCCGGCTGTAGTTCTCAGTCTGGGGATGCCGCGTGCGTCTGCGCATTAATTTGTGACGCACCCAGGCTGGCCTTTTCGCCGGACCCAATTGGCCCACCGGCATGGGCGTGGCTAGAGCCCGCTAACGCGCACGCGCGAGCGACATACCGTGGTCGTTCGGTATCCGAAGTGCCCGCGTTCGTCATGTCGGCGTCGGTGGTGTCCGTCATCTCCCGGTTCCTGGAGGAGTACTTGAGCTCCACTCCGCAGCGGCTGAAGTTGCTGGACGCCTATCTCCTTTATATACTGCTGACCGGGGCGCTGCAGTTCGGCTACTGTCTCCTCGTGGGCACCTTCCCTTTCAACTCTTTCCTCTCTGGCTTCATCTCTTGTGTGGGCAGCTTCATCCTAGCGGGTAATGATTCTGTATCCTGGTAATAACGTCCCACTTTGGCGCGCAGCTTCGTCCTCACGGTACCCTTTGGTAGTTTGTAGAAAGCCGTCGTCTGTGAAGTCACACTTATTTCTTGGGATCCAGGAAGCAGGCTCAGAATTGTCACATTTCTAATGCCAAATAGCCTGGCGAGGAGTTGAAAACTGAATACGTAAAGAAATAGGTCCTCTGATGATCGTCGCAATTAATACTTCTCTAAGGAAAAATATCCTGTTTTGATGAAGCTTTAATATAAACTTAAAGTTGGTAGAGCTTTATATGAAAAAGCCAAGCTGAGCCATTTCTATCACATTGGCCTAATCCCTACTCCATCTAGAAGATTTCAATCTAGAGGAATATAAATATTAATGATTGTTTGTGAGGAGGCCATCCAGTTGATGCTGGCCTTTTAGTGCCCCCTGCTTATTTCTGTGCATAATTCCTGTGCTTTTCTCCTTTTCCTGAACTCAGTATTTATTCACACAGATGTATATTAGCTCTTCTTTCGGGTCTACACATTTGATAACCTTATAGACTTCTGGATTTCGTGAGGATTGCCGCCATGAATTTCATCTGAAGTCTGACCTTTCTTGCCCCATGGAATTGAGAGAATACTGGGAACAGGTTTGGCTCAGGACTGTTAACTTCCAAGTGTATTATGGTCAGCAGTGTTTCGGGGCTTTATTAGCAATTGTTTACTTCAGTGAATTAGAGCTGGTTTGGGCAGAGACAAAATAGCATTGGACTTGTCTGGAGACTTGATTTACAGTCTTAACATGAGTCGCACATCACATGTACATCATCACGTTGCTAGTTTAGGCTCACTGCGTACAATTTTACTTTTCAAAACTTAAAAAAGCTTCAGGACATCATGATTTGTGTCCCAGTCAGAACTAGAGCTGCCAAGTCAGCCTGTTCAGTAGTCGCTGTATTGTCTTTGAGTTTTGGTCCAGTTTCTGGAGGCTACACCCTAACCATAAGCCAGATCTGACAAACCTCTTTACTGTGCCCACTACCAGTTATTGACAATTTTATTAACCAGCCAGGAGAAAGCATCTTTCTGAGACCCTCTTATTTAGCCTCTGGTTTTGGAAGTTTAGGAACGGGGTGTGGCTGAGAGCTGATTTAAGTAAGTCCTCTCCTGTTGAAGCCACACATCTTCACCAGCTTCTACATTAAGTTCTGACTTCCCAGGGCTGCATAGAAAAGAATGATTTGTTTTTCTTTCCATCTGTCTTTTTCCTTTTTTTTTTTTTTGTAGATGGCTTTTTTTTAATCTTTCTTTTTTTAAAGATTTATTTTTATTATTTTACGTAAGTACACTGTAGCTGACTTCAGACACACCAGAAGAGGTTGTCGGAGCTCATTATGGGTGGTTGTGAGCTACCATGTGGTTACTGGGATTTGAACTCAGAACCTTTGAGAGAGTCAGTGCTCTTACCTGCTGAGCCATCTCGCCAGCCCTAAATCTTTCTTTTAAAAAATATTTTTGTGGGCATCTGCATGTGTATATAGTGTAATGTGATGTCATTATCAACATTGAGGACATTAGGAGTGAGGGCATTATTATTAGGAGTGAGGGCATTATTATTAGGAGTGAGGGCATTATTATTAGGAGTGAGGGCATTATTACTAATAATGAGGGCATTAGTAGTAGTAAGATTGGTGTTAGTAGTGATAGTTCCAAATCTTTTAGGTAACAGGGAATAGGGTGAGAGAAATAAAAGTGGGTTTAAGGAAAAGAAACAGATTTCTGATAATTCATTGTTGCTGCAGAAAGTTGTCATTTGCATTCTCCTCCATTCAGTGAACTTGGGGTATTTTGCCACTGAGCTAAATCCTCAGATCCATTCACCATCCATCCCTCCATCCCTCCACCCTCCCTCCCATCCACCCATTTATCCATCCATCCATCTTTATTATTTTTTTCTTTCTTTGAGACAGGGGTTTTAATGTGTAGCCCTGCCTGGCTGGAACTGCGTAGACCGGGCTGACTTTGAACTCAGAGATCCATGTACTGAGTGCTAGGGTTAAGGTGTATCAGCAGTCTGGCTGCCACTTTTTTTTTTTGACAGTGTTAATTTTACTAAATCCAACTCCTTTTGCTAGGCCAGATCATTTCCTGGTAACTTGTTTTAATGAAAAGTTTGAAATTTGGCTGTTTGGCCTTTGTTCATATTGATGAGACAGGAAATCTTATTGCCTGCTGATGGTTTTGACTTTTCTATGGTTGTCTTGGGAAGAGAATGGAAAGGGGTTAATTTTGGTGAAGGGAGGTTGTAGGAAATTATGAGGGAGGATTTTGAAAGACCAAGTGGCACTAATGCTGGAGCTTTGGGTGTCAGGCCTGTTTCTATAAGAGATCATCTGAGAATTAACAGTGGCAGCACAGGTAGGTGAAATGGTTCAGTCAGTGAAGGTCCTTGTGTCACCTGTGTTTGATCCCTGGGACCTGGGTCAGGAGGAGAGAACCAACTCCTACATTGGTTTCTCTCACCTCTACACATACATACTCATACTAAGTAAAGTGTGAATAGCATACAAACCAGCTGTCCGTCAACAGTTCTCCTTTTGGAAGTGAAGGGCAGACTTGAAGTTGATGTTAGTTGTGTGAATTGGGGGGGTGGGGAACCCTCTTTAATTTGATTCTTTTCTTTCTTTTGGCTGGTTATTTCTTTTGCATGTACATGAAAAGACACGATGGTGTCTACTGTTTCCTCAAGGCTGGGTGGCTTATCCAGGGTCTCAGAAAGGGGCTTGAGGTGAGAGGGCACTAGGGATGGCTTGTTTAGCAGTGTTTGGTGTAGTAGGGTTTCTAAGGACCTCGGGGGAGTAATTTTCCTGTCTCAGCCATACTCAGCAGCTGTCTATCTTCTTGTTAGCTATCACTAGAGGAGTTCCAGTGTTGGTACTCTTTGTAGTTTCCTTTTGTACCCAGCTGGGATCTGCTCATCTCAAGAACTGTTTAGGGAAACTAAGCAGAAATTAGTTAAGTCTGACTTTAAAATAAGTCTTACTAGGCAAGCACTCCACCATCGAGCCTCATCCCTAGTCTGTGAAATCATTGTTTTAAGTTACTTTACAACTTTGATTCTTCTGTTCTCAAGCTTAGGAAACAGTTTTGTGGGCTGGAGAGATGGCTTAGTTGGTTAGAGGGCTTGCAGTGGTTCAGATCCCCAGCACCAATGTCAACAGCTAGGCATGGCTATGTATGCCTGTAAGCCCTGTGCTGGGGCAGGGTGGGGCTGCATGGTGGAGTCAGGAGGATTGCTGAGTCTTGCTAGCTGCCAGCTGCAGGTTAAGTCAGAGACCTTGTCTCAAAGGGATAAGGGTGAGAGAGAGCAGGACACCCAGTGTCCTCTGAAAGTTTGCACACACCACACACATATACCATATTTATACATCTCACACATATACCGCATTCATACATCACACTCTCTCATACACACACACATACACACACACAACATTTTCAAAGTAAAGTTTTAGTGCTCCCAGTTAGGAAATCACAAAGGAGCTTTGCCAGGCAGTGGTGTCACACACCTTTAATCCCAGCACTTGGGAGGCGGAGGCAGAGGCAGGCGGATTTCTGAGTTCAAGGCCAGCCTGGTCTACAGAGTGAGTTCTAGGACAGCCAGGGCTACACAGAGAAACCGTGTCTACAAAAACAAAAACAAAACAAAACAAAACAAAAGAAATCACAAAGGAGTTTGAATTTGAGAGACAAGGAGACTAATCTAGAGTGTTTTCTGTCTCAGAGAAGCCATTGGCTTATGTGGACTGGGGTGGAGCTACTTTAGGGAGTGTCCTTTGATCTGTGGATTCCTCTAGCTGCTGTCCAGGAGATGGGGAGGTTGCCAACTTCGTGGCTGATTGTCTGGTTTCTAAATGTCCTATCCGTTACTTTTTTATTCTCAGTGCCTCCGCTGCCTCTTGGCTTTGCATCCCCTGCTGTCCCTTTTAGCTTGATCCGATTTGCCTGCCTGGTTGTGTTACTTAACCAAATTTGTCTGTGGTTCCCAAAGTAGAGTTTGTGTTTTGTTTAGTTTATTTGTTTTTTTCAGGACACATAGGCTCTTTTGGGAGCTGGCCTTGTTGGCACCACCCTTTGATCACTGTCCAGTGTCAGTAAATCCCTTTACTTGTCTCTGCAGAACTTGGTTCACAGCTGATACCTCTCAGTTCACGGTTGCTGACTCTCCCAATGGGCCCAGGGCTCTTGCTTCACTCTGTATGTGGGGGTGAGGGTAAGGAAGAAGAGAGATGGGACCTTTCCATCAGTTTGCTCCTCCTCACCTCCTACTGGCTTTTCCTTCCCACTGTGCTGGGCGCTTCATTTTGTGTTTCTTTCCATAGGTGAATTTAAGTTCTATATCTATGTATACAGTTATCATGTTATTGATATTTTAGTTTGGACCTGTCTAGTTGATTCAGAATACTAAATCCAGTTCTTGACATATTTCTCTTTTTGATGTCTCTTCCATCTCTCATGTTTATATATCCCAAATGGACATTCTCCCTTCTTAGCCATCTGCTTCTTTACCAGCAGTATATAGTGTCAACCCCATGGTAGGTTGTTCAGCCAGATATTTAGGAGGTCTTTTGATCTCATAATTTCTCTCGATTCCCACATCCGCTTCACCAGCAAGCTTTGTCCTCTCTGGAATATAGGCTGTCTCTGTCTCTGTCTCTGTCTCTGTCTCTGTCTCTGTCTCTGTCTCTGTTTCTGCCTATTTTTATCACCTTAACCCTGAGCTCTTCAGTTCCTAAGTCATTCATCTTTAGTCCTGAAAACCATTCTTCACGTTGCAGTCTGGCCTTTACAGAATGTGAGTGGTTGTTGCTCAGCTACTGGAACCCTTGAGTGCCGCTTCATTGCCCTTTGGCTAAGTCCAGACTCTGTCTTGAGTTTTCTGGTCACTGATATCTGACCAGATAGCTTGTTCCACCTAAGAAGCGGCAAGACTGTTTTTACTATCTGGCTCTGCCCCAGATAGTATGTGCCTGGCTCTTTACATGGTCTTTCATAGCATTTTTAAAGACACCACTATTGTCAGGTGGTGGTGGCGCACGCCTTTGATCCCAGCACTTGGGAGGCAGAGACAGGTGGGTTTCTGAGTTTGAGGCCAGCATGGTCTACAGAGTGTCCAGGACAGCCAGGGCTACACAAAGAAACCTTATCTTGAAAAACCAAACCAAACCAAACAAACAAAAAGACATGACTACTGGATAAGACAGCTTTCTAGTCTCCCTTTTCTTTTTTTTTTGTTTTTTGTTTTTTGTTTTTTCTAGATGGTTTCTCTGTATAGCCCTGGTTGTCCTGGAACTCACTCTGTAGACCAGGTTGGCCTTGAACTCAGAAATCCGCCTGCCTCTGTCTCCCAAGTTTTGGGATTAAAGGTGTGAGCCACCACTGCTCAACTAGTCTCCCTTTTCTTGCTGCATTTTCTCCACAGTGTGTACCCTACACAGAATTTCCTTGTTTGCTGACTTGTGACCGGAAACACTTGTCGCCACAGAATATAAGTCCCGTGGGAGCCAGAGTCCTGTATCTGGCTCTGTGCCATATTCCCAGCATCTAGAATGATGCTTGACTTGTAGTAGGTGCTTGTTAAATTTTTTGCTAAACAAATGAGCATTTAAGGACATGATGAAACAAAGCTGCTGAACGGGGCAGGCTGCTTCAGGAGGGTGTTGGTTTCCATCTCTGGAAGCGCTCAGGAAGACGCTGAACCCTTATTTCTGGAGCAATTTCTTTACCTTTCTTGTGTCCAAACCAGCTGAGGGATATGGCATGTTTCTGAGCAACACAGGTTTTGGAGGGTTGGTAATTCTCATGCTTATCAAATCCAAGACCTGGTAAGTATCTTTCAGAAAGTCTCCCAGGTTCTTCTGGGAGACTCCTTCCAGCACTCCTGTCTCCTGCCACTTCAGTTCTGGGAGATCCAATGCTGTCTACTAACCTCATTGGGCACCAGGCACACACAGATGATGCATGTATACACATGTAGGCAAAACACTCATACACATAGAATAAACAATTTTTTAAAAATGGGGTGTTGGTCTTAGTGACCTCTGAAGTCCATTAGATGTCTGTGTGGTTGACTTGTGCACTGTAACTTAATTTGAGTTGTTATGGTCATTTTAAGATGACCATCAATCAATGCCTGTATCCAACGTCACAAAGCTTTTCTCTTGTTCCCTCATAGTTACTCCAGACACTACCTCATTTTCTATCCCAATGCTGTTAATAGTTCTGTATCTATTTCTCTAGAGTTTTTGCAAGATTGCAAGTAAGTGACAGATAATTTACATATAAAATAAAGATATAAACATAGTAATTAATATGGAGAAGTTAAAGCTTTAGAAAAAGCAATTTGGGGCCCAAGGCAGAGCAGATGCTGCAAAAGCATGCAGACTTGAGTTAAGGTCCCAACACTTCCAGGTCTGTAACCCAAGGTGGAAGAAGGGAAGGAGGCAGGAAGACCTTGAACCTCATTGGCTGGCCAGCCAGGGAATCTAAGCTTCAGTGAGAACATCTGTGAGAATCCATGAGTTCATGAGAACTCCTGACTCAAAAAATAAGGTTGATGGACTGGAGAGATGACTCAGTGGTTAAGATCACTGAGTTTGATTTCCAGAAACAACCACATCCAACCTCCAGGGACTCCAGCACCCTCTTCTGGCTTTTAGGAGCACCTATATACACAGGTCATATAGATACAGCATACTGTGAAACACACACGCACACACATGATAAAAATGAGTCTTTGAAAAAAATTAGGTGGGATGTGAATGAGGAAGATTCCTGAATTCAACCTCTGGCCTCCACATACATGTATGTGTGCATCTACCCTTATGTTCAGCACATATGAACATGTACATATAACATATACACACAATACTACAGGCACATACAGAAAGAGAGCTGACATGAGTTAGTGATTTTGACTTTTTTTCACTTAGTAAAAGTGGATAGCTTTCTTGTCAGTGTTTAGAGAATTTACCTTATTTTGAATAATTGCATAGGATTTCATTGGAGGTGTGTAGTATGATTTAATTATTCCCCTTGGTGACATTTGGACCATTTTTTTTTTCTTTCAATGTTACAAACATACTGTGTTTTGTAAGACACATTCATTGTCAAAAGGTAAAAACATTTTAAACATTAAGTGGTATTGCCAGTAGCTATCCCCCAAAAGTGGACTGACCTGGCCTCCTACAGTAAGGTTTTAAGTGGTGTATTGGCTAGTTTTGTGTGTCAACTTGACACAGGCTGCAGTTATCACAGAGAAGGGAGTTTCAGTTGGAGAAGTGCCTCCATGAGATACAGCTGTGGGGCATTTTCTCAATTAGTGATCAAGGGGGTAGGGCCCCTTGTGGATGGTGCTATCTCTGGGCTGGAAGTCTTGGGTTTATAAGAGAGCAGGCTGAGCAAGCCAGGAGAAGCAAGCCAGCAAGGAATATCTCTCCATGGCCTCTGCATCAGCTCCTGCTTCCTGACTTGTTTGAGTTCCAGTCCTGACTTCCTCTGGTGATCAACAGCCATGTGGAAGTAAACTGAATAAACCCTTTCCTCCCCAACTTGCTTCATGGTCATGATGTTTGTGCAGTAATAGAAACCCTGACTAAGACAAGTGGTTTCCTTGCTCCAGCCAGTGCCCTTCGTAAAGGTCAGTGCACTTCCATAGTGTTTCTGTGCTTAGGTTGATGGGAACTGTTGCCATGGTGATGAACTCTGGAGGACTAATGTGATCATTCTGTCTTCTGAGTGGATTCTTTGTTAATGTTGGAGTGGATGCTTGCCTGAAGCAGGTGTGATAACTTATTGAAGCCATAAAAGGTGTTTGAGCAGAGAGTGCCCCTGGAGCTTCTTTTTATGTCTGGGTGACTGACTGCCGCCTTGTTAGAGACTTCAGGATATGGAAACGCAGGACTGGAGATCATTGTCAAGAGTCTTGTCTGTTGTTGCATCTTCTGTTGTCTTTTGAGACAAATAAAGCCACTAGAATTTTACCAAAGACTGTTTGTCTACGGTAGGAGGCCCTTGTGGACCATCAGCTGTACTCATGATCTCTGCCTTGTATCTTCTTGTAGAAGATGGTTAGGATGTCATAGGGTTGTCATTCATCCCAGCCTTTGTTACTGCTGTATTTGTAGCCTGTGTAGGTATAATTAGACACCTTTAAGTCAACCAGCTTAAGAGTGCTTAGGCTTTTAGGAGGTATAAGTGAATAAACTTACAATTTTAGCATAACTTGGGGGTATTGTTTTTCCCCTTTATTTTTTCCTTTAATAAAGGATAGTTATGATTATAAAGGTATATAATTTTATGGGTTTTACTTTTCTATTTACTTTTTACAGTTTTTAGTTATTATATGTGTGTATGTATGCTGTCAGGCTTGTCAGCAAATGCCCCCACCAGTAAGCTACCTCACAATCTTAGTTTTAGTTGTATATTTTTTGAGTTGGTGTCTTATGTAGCTCAGGTTCACCTTGGGCTTGCCATGGAGTTGGAGATGACCTTGAATGAATCCCCCTTACATCTGCCCCAGAAGTGCCAGGTTGCAGCTGTGCAGCACCACACCTAGTTTGGGATGAGGTTGTTTTTCGAGACAAGGTTTCTCTGTATAGCCCTGGCTGTCCTGGAACTCACTCTGTAGCCCAGGCTGGCCTCAAACTCAGAAATCTGCCTGCCTCTGCCTCTCAAGCGTTAGGATTAAAGGTGTGCACCACCACCACCTGGCTTGGGATGAGGTTTTAAATGCTCTGGTGTAACTATGACCCAGATCAGGACAGACCATTATCAGTACTATACAAGGTTCCTTGCATTTTTGAAGCCATGTTTCTGTCCATGAGAGATGAAAACCACTATTTGGCTTATGCTACTCTAGATTTATTTTGTTAGTTTATTTATTTTTGTTGTCTTGCTTTTTTTGAGAGAGTGTCTTAACTCTGTAGTCCAGACTGGTCTCTAAACTCGTGGCTGTCCTCTCGCAGCCTCTCACATTCTAGGGTTACAGGTGTGGACCACCATGGCTGGCTGGTTCGTCTAGTTTTAAGGCTCCATGTGCATGGCGTCTCTAGTGTGTACTCTTTATGTTTGGATTGTGCTGCATATATCATCATGAAATTCATCCAACTTGGATCTAGCAGAAGTTCCTTTTCATTGCTGTATAGTATTTCTTTGTCTACATGTGTTATATAATCCCCTCTGTACTGTTAATAGACATTAACTTTTCTAGCATGGTGCACGTCATAGGCGTCACTCCTGTGCGTGCCTCTTGGGTGTGGTGCTTTCATTTTATTAGAGAATTGTCATCATGGGATATATTTGTGTATTGGTTAGCAATCGTTTGTTTTATATTTCTGAATAATGACTTTTGTGTTTTGTTTCTTACCCAGTTTGCTTGAGAATACAGATCAACCCCCAGAACAAGGCGGATTTCCAAGGTATCTCTCCAGAGCGAGCCTTCGCTGATTTTCTCTTTGCCAGCACTATCCTGCACCTTGTCGTCATGAACTTCGTTGGCTGAACCTTACCGTGGAGTTGGAGATTAGCAGAGCGTAAGTGGCGATCCCAGTCTTGGCCTGCTGTGCTAATTCTAGCAGGTAAATTAGATGGGCTGGTTCTGGTCCTGGTTGACCGAGTTCCCATAGTGCTGTAGGAAGTTTGCAGGCTTTCCGGAGCTCCAGCGGGCCTCAGTATCAGCCTGCTCATCAGCCTGTGCGTTATAGGTATGCATCTGAAGGCTTTTGAAGAAAGATCAATTGCAGGTTTTGCTTTTAGATTTGTTCTTGAGTTTTTTTTCAATTCTGATTGCCATTGATGTTAAATATTAAATATTTAATTGTTACCTGATAGGTGTTCAGAGTAGTGTGAATGAGTGACAGCTGGTTCTTATGAATGTGTGCCCTAAACTTAAATGGTAAAGTGGCATTAACTTGTGAGAAGATTTGGAACCAGACTAGTAGCATTTGGTTTGTTTGCTGCATCCCTTGTTAGGCATCAAAGCCATTTTGCCCCCCAAACAAACTTTACAGATTTCTGATAGGGAAACACAGGTAGGCCTAGATCCCTTTTGTAGAGCTGAAAACCCTCTCTACCCTCCTTTCATAGGTTGTGTGCCCTCCTCTCTACTCCCCCTCACCCCTTGTCTCAGTTACCTACCAATGCTGTGACAAGATGCCATGGCGGAGGCAGCTTGTAGAAGGAAGTGTTTAATTTGGTATTCATTGTTAGAGTCTATGACTGAAGGTGGGGAGCATGGCAGCAGGCAGGCTTGGTGCTGGAGTAGTAGCTGGCGGCTTATATCTTAAGCCACAAGCTTGAAGCAGAAAGCTAACTTCAAGTAGCATGGGCTTTTGAACCTGAAAGCACACTCACAGTGACAGACCTCCTTCAACAAGGACACACCTCCTAATCCTTCTCAAACAGTTCCACCTACTGTGTAGAAACATTCAAATATAGGAGCCTGTGGCCATTCTCATTCAAACCTCTATACCCCGGAAGCAGAGTCTTAAAGCTGTGATATGTACATTTTTTTCCCAAACATGTACCAGTATTTTTCCTTTGAAAAGAGAAAATGGACTGGGAACAATACAGTTGCTTCCCCAGATGCACAGGTACAGGATGTTGAGTAACCTCTGCCTCTTGATGTTTGGCTCTGTGCTTGTGCCACTCACGGACGAATGCCTGTGCTCTTCCCATTCTTTTGCACAATAAGATTTAGTACTATTGCTTCCAGGTGGCAAGGGACGAGAATCGTAGGAAATAATAACCTTTTGGGAGAAAATGTCCCAGGTCTAACCTCTTTACATCACTGCATGGAAACCTGTGTGTTGGTACTGAAAGCCTCAGAAACCTCACACAAGAACTAGACTACGTGCAGTGATGTGACGGTGGCTGCACTGGAAACGGCACCTAACTGCACCTTAAAAACAGTTCTGTTTGTTGGGTAGACTTTTCGGTTTGGGTAGTGGTAAGTTGTTGGGATGCTGTAGTCAGTGAAAACATTTGAGAAGCACCTCATTCTGCTCTCCTAATACAGTTTCAGTCATTGGAGACCTGATTCTCATCCCTCCTTCTCATCTCTAGTCAGTGCCAGTTAGTGGGGATACAAAGGGAATTAAAATGCCTTTAAAAGTGAAGAGTTTTAAAAGTATAAACAAAAACAAAAGAAGCAAAGCTGGAGATGTATTTCAGCTGGTGGAGTGCCCTGGGTTCCATATCAGTATTGTACAAACCACATGCGGTGGAATGTGCCTGTCATCCCAGCACTCAGGCGAAAGGAGGAAGAGTAGAACTTCAAGTTCATCCTCAGCCTGAACTTCACTGAGACCCTGTCTTAAGAAGGTTAACGACCCATAAATGTACAGTGAAAACATGGCATGATTGGTGTTCCCAGAGACCAGGGTGAAGTGCCGTGAGAGGTGGAGAAGGAGCTAAGCACATGGTAGCTCTAGCCAGTTCCCAGTTAACTGTTACCTTGAGTGTGGCCTCCAGTGTCACCACCTTGAGTTTGTGGATACTAGGTCTAACTCTCGGGCGTTCTGAAGAGACTATGTCTTCTGATATCCTTACTTTAGATTTGTGAAGGTGTTTCCCAGATGAGTTATGGTATGTATTTAGGAAAGGACAGAATGCATTTCCACGGTGTTCTCCAGGCTCAGAAAGACTCCAAATCATGGAAGATTCTTTTCTAGTGCTGCCATATTTGCAGGAGGACTCAGCCTCTAAAGGACTTAGTATTTCAAAATTATGACAAAAGAGGAAAAGCAGGCTCAGCAGAACTGTGTAGCACAGAACATATTAACAGCCCTGGGCTACCTGCCCGGCTGGGAATTATGGGTTAAGCGTGTGCAGAATCGCCAATCCCAGATTGCAGTGTCCATCACTTTGTAGAAAATAGTAGGCTCCTAGAAAAGGTAGGGAAATGCTCTTGTCTGGGGATCGCCCTGCACATTTTCCAGAGACCTTTCACCTGATATACGCTACCCTGTCCCACACATTTGTCTGTCCCGTCTGTATGGTTTTAATTCAGCTATGTGCTCACTGTGCCAAGTGAGTTCTAGTGGTCACACTAACTCAGGAGGTAGGATAAAAAGGAAAACAAAAACAAAACATCTCAGTGTGCTCATTCCTAAGACACGAGAGGCGTCGATGTCCTTATTCTGTGGAATGAATTATGGGGTTATAGGGCAGCGCAGTTTGGCTAGATTCTCATGTTGCTGCCTAACGTTCTCCTTATTTTCCAGTTGACAGATGGGCATTTAAAGAAATCTCTTGATGAATTTAAAGGTGACATTTAAAACCAGGAAGAAAAGGCAGATCAAATGGCATTGAGCTGTAGAAGTCATTGTGACTTAGGAGAGCCAGTGGAGGCAGGCAGAGCACTCACTGAGTGTTGCTTCAAGTGCTTGTGAAATATTTCATTTTCAGATTGCCTCGAGCAGGTGAGCCTGCCATTCCCATTTACAGACTGGGCACTGAGAGATCCAGAGAGCACTAGTAGAAATCTTTTGTTAATTGCTTTTGAAACAAGGTCTCATGTAGTACAAGGTCACTTCAGATAAGTTATGTACTAAAGGGTGACCTTGTACTCCTTCCTGATCCTCCGACCCTTGCTTCCCATGTGCTGGGATTGCAGTATAGGCCCTCATCTCCTGGCCCCGATTTTAGATTCCTTTTTTAATTTAAAAAATTTTGTTTTAAATTTGCATATATGTGTATTTCTGTGTGGGTTTGTGTATGTTAGTTCAGGTTCCCATAGCTTCCAGAGGTGATGAGTGTCCTGGAGCTAGAGTTATAGGCAGTTAGGACCTGCCCACTGTAGTGTTGGGTACCAAACTTGGGTCCTTTGAAAGAACAGTATAATCTTAACTGCTGAGTCCTTTCTCCAGCTCCAGTTTCAAGATTGGTTTGTTTATTTGTTTGTTTTTTCTAGACAGGGCTTCTCTGTGTAGTTCTGGCTGTCCTAGAACTTGCTCTATACACCAGCCTAGCCTCAGGCTCAGAGATCCGCCTGTGTCAGACTCCCGAGTGCTGGGATTAAAGTGTAGCCTGTCCAGTTTCAGGGTTTTTAAAAGAAAGGGTGAAAAAGGAGACGGAGCATCATTGGGTTGCATTTGAGGAGTTAACGTTCCTGGTGATGTGGGACGGGGAAAGTGCACATAGCTTTAGTGTGCTTACCCTCCTGGATGGAAATTGTGTTAGCTTTGCTTCTTTAATGTTAGGGGAGAGTCTCTTACTATCTTTAAAAATTTGTAGCATTTAATCCTAGCTGGTGCTAGAAGCCTATGGGGCTGGGCAGAGCCTTTGAACTGATAGTACTGTTTATAACTAGGCAATCCTGTTTCTTTCTTTTTAAAAAATTTATCAAAATATAGTAATCTAGAGA
>JADRCD010224343.1:2337-14819 GCA_019843815.1 Montemys delectorum | reverse complement strand
CTGTCAGTTTTGAAGCTTCAGGGGTTTTGTTGTTGTTGTTTTTTATTAATATGAAAATTGCTTCTTCTATAATACTAAGAAAAAAAGGAAGAATATAAAGTCTAACTCTCCTAAACTATGTATTACAAATGACCATTTTAAAACATTGAGTCAATGCTGGTCATCTCCAGTATTGGTCTTACTGATTTTTAAAATTTTTAAAATTCTCTTTCCAACATTTCCTAAACATAATTACTTTTGGAATCAGGAAAATGTAAGCTTATTTTAATCACACTGGTAGGATTTGAACAGAGAGAAAGAGGTACTTAAAGGGATGAGTGGGAAGAAAGCGGAAAAGGAGAGGAGTGTTCGTGCGCACATGCGTGTGTGTGTGTGTGTGTGTGTGTGTGTGTGTGTGTGTGTGTGTGTGCTTGTGAAGGCAATAAGAAGAGACACATTTTTGTTTAAATCCCCAAAATACAGTAAGACTGTGCTCAGACAGTGGCTTCTGATTGTAAGGAGTATGGTACTCAACTGTAAGACCATGAAAAGATTGCTCATATACAGTTAGTTTCCTAGCATGCTTTAGAGGAGGTTGGTGGAGACAATGGCTGCTTCTTATCTGTCGTACTAAAACCAACAATGAGTTCCTTACATCCCTATAAGCAATTTACATATTGATAAACGAGTCACTAGGTGGCGAAGCTCCGGTATTTTAGAACAATATTTCCCTTCTCTCTGCTTCTCTCATTTGTCTGGAGTCCTCTCGAATCAGTCAAGGGCAGTTGAAGCCTGGCCCCAGTGGACCAGGATGTCCCTTTGTCCCCAAGGCAAGTCCAGCAGTATCCTGGATTAGGCCATGAATATGCATAGAGCAAGGAAAGGGGAATGGTTTCCCAGTCTTCAATGACTGAATTACAATTTCAAAATGGAATGAGTTAGATAGTTATTATCAGTGTAATTATTCATAAATGTGCCTAATTATTCATAATTATTCAGAAGCGTATTACTTCCCTGATTGCCGAGAGTGATCCTTGAGCTCAATTACAATTGGGTTCTGGTCACAGGACTCTACTTCCCCTTCCAACTCAGTGAGTCCCGGATCTTCCCTGCATAGCTTTAGGAGCCCTTCGTGCCATCTGGCCCTTTAAACACACATAGCAAATCTGCTGTTTGAAACCCCCATGGCTTCAAAGCCCCCGTTGTCTTTTCCCTTTCTTTCCAGTCCCACACTCCTCTTACTTGGGTTCAGTCTGTTCCTTTGAGGGCACACAGTAAGGCTGTTGTTTAATTAGGACTCTTGTTGTCATTCCTGTGTTTGATATCTTAATAACACTGGGGATCGCACATAGGAAAACAGGCCAACAAGAAAGGACCCTCACGCTTGGAGAGGCAGGTCCCCCTGAGGCTGGACCATCCCACTAGATCAGCTGTCGGAGTGTTCTGTAAAGCAGGCACCAGCTACCATGGCATGCAGGCGAGGGAGCTGTGCTTTACTTAGCAGGCTGCAGTTCGTAGCCAGTTTACACACACCATGCTACAGAGGGCCATTTTGAAACAGTGCAACCTTAGAAAAACATTTCCTGTCGTCTGAAGTTCACAGTGTTCTTAACGTGAACGCACCTTGGACGCTCGCTCGCTCTTGTGTGAAGGAAGCCTCACCAAGGCGCAGGCTTCAGTGATTGAGCCACAGCTCAATTTCTTTCTTTTTTGTTCCCCCCCTCCCCTCTCTCCCTGGAAAACATTACAGCAATTACCATATTGTGGGGCCGCATTATGAAGTGCAAATTAGCATATAGATTAGTTCTGGGGGGCAGGGAGGAGAGGTGTGTTAAGATCTTCCTAATCATGTATAGTTATGCTACACGGCGCTCTGGGCTGAACTGTTTCAGGTCCTGATCGCCCGTGTGTGTGTGTGTGTGTGTGTGTGTGTGTGTGTGTGTGTGTGTGTATGTGCATATTGAGTGTGTCTCAGTGGACAATTTCTATGGGGAAACGAAGGCAAGTTGGCTCTGATCGTGAAGATATACACCTAAGAAATGGGCAACAGAAGTTGAAGATTCCTTTCGTGGGTGTCAAGTTCTCACCAGCTCCCCTTCCCAATATAGCGCTCCTGATTTGGGTCTTAAGATCCACTTTAACAAGAATCACTACTTTCAGGTTTTGCATTTGGTCTAAGAAAGGAAGAAGGTTCAAGTTTTACTGACAGGGTAAGCAGGGACAAAGAAAACAAAAGGGTATAGCCTAGAACTAAGACTGTTCGTTTTTCTTTTCTTTATTTTACAAATGTGTCAAAAGATAGTAGGCAAAAAAGAGAGGACTCCTTCTCTGCCATGCCCAGGAGACAGGAAGCATAGGCTTACTGGAAAAGGTGTTTGAGACTCACTTCCTCTTTACAGGGTTTCAACCACTCATGCACTTGGTCTAGTACTCATGAGTTCCTTGTATCCATGTAGCACTGTGTGTGGAACAAAGTGTAAGCTATGGCCGGAGTCATCAAAGTCCCCATGGAGACTCTTTTGAAGGACTGATGCAGATCATAGTTCTCTCATGCCTGTAGGAGTGAGTTCAGAGGAGGAGGAGGAGGAGGAGGAGGAGGAGGAGAAGGATTGGAAAAGCCAGGACAAATTTTATTGAATTTTGAGGTTGTCTTGTTATAAGAGTAAGGTCTCCCCTTGAGCACAAGTATTTTTGAGAACATTCCAAATGTTCCAAAAGTCACCCAGTATCTGCAATGATGCATGATGCAATGATACAATGATGCAGGGTTCAAAGGTCAAAAGCACTGGGGAAGAGGGGGCTTTGTCCTGGAGACCAGTCTAAGAAAATAGAGAGGCTCTTTGGGGATGGGTGGTAGAAGATAAGGCCAGGAGTGTCAATAGTGCCTAAGATTTAAACATTACCTCAACCTTAATACTTTTTGAAAATGAATTTAGCAAGGCAACAATCTGGCTCAGTGAGTAAAGCGCTTGCTACGCCAGCTTGATACACTGAGTTCAAGTCCCAGAACTGATGTAAAGGCATAAGGAGAGATCCGACTCCACCAAGTTGTCCTCTGACTTTCATACACACCTTGTGGTACATGCACTCCCATCATGGTCAAGCATAATAATAAGAATAAAATAAAATTGATCTAACCATAAGTGTGTAGTAAGTGAGATTAACTGTTTCTTTAATACGCAATGTACAACTTCTTGGATAAAGTAGGCTTTTTGTGTACTTTGACTAACTCATTAAATTTGAAACGACTTTTTAATTAGATACACAATTCTGAACTCAGGCCCAGTGTCAAGCATGTAACTTTCCTTGTGGCAAATCTGTCACTAAATTTAGCAGCATGTAAAAAAAAGCCATGTTTTAGTGGAATAAGTATTTCTTTTACAGAACAAACCCTGTCTTTATCAATGGTCACTTTCTAAGCTATGGTCTCTTTCTCAGATAGGGACACATTCTCTACTAGCCACACTGTGATGGTTTGAATATGCTTGGTCCATGGCAAGTGGCACTATTAGGAGGTGTGGTCTTAATGGAGTAGGTGTGTCACTGTGGGGGTGGGCTTTGAGGCTTAAGTTCTGCCCAGTGCAGATGACGGTCTCCTCTTGGCTGCCGTGGGATCAAGATGTAGAACTTTTAGCTTTTCCAGCACCATGCTTCCAGCCATGATGAGAACCAGCCATAGACTGAACCTCTAAAACGATAAGCCAGTCCCGATCGAATGTTTTCTTTATAAAAGTCACGTTGGTCATGGCATCTCTTCACAGTAGTGGAAGCCCTAAGACAGTCACCTTCTCAGCTGTGTGACCTTAGCTAAGGTCACCTTCTCAGGCTTTGGGTTGGGATGTAGGAAAAAGTGCCTCAGCAGAACAGAAAAATAAAGACCCCTGGGAATAGATGAACTGAGAAGAGAGGTGAGCTGCAGCTGGCCAAGGAGATTTAAGTTCTCCTCAGTGTCCTAAAAGGTCAGAAGTCAGAATGACATGGCTCCGAGTCAGCGATGACACAGGTCAGAGCAGAGAGGCCAGCGTGCCTCTTTGCTTGCAGGACACACACAGGAGCAACAGGTAGATTGGGTCCCATGAACACTAAATCAGGAATTTGATCAAGGCACAGATTGTTGGGCGATACAGGAATGGGTGGGTCACATATATGATTTAGCCATTTGCACATATATGATTTAGCACCTCTTTCCAGGGCCCGTCCTGACATCATTTACCATCCTATTACTTCTCAGACCCTAAGAAGACATTGAGACACATTCCTTAGTATCTCTACAGCTTGTATCTCCAAAGACACCAGTGTCTTGGAGAAAGGGGACTAAAACACTATGTATTTAATATAGATTCATGGAAGAAATGTCAAATGAAAAATATTCCCTTTCATTCAGTTTAAACTCCCAGGTCCTATAGCTTTTATTGTACTAATTCCCACCAGTTAATAATGTCTTTTTTTTCTAGCAATTATAACTGGTTCCATAGCTGTTTTCCTTTCATTTTGACTTATATATTTAAGCTGTAATAGAAAACTGTTGATATCAATTAAATCTAGCATAAGTTTTCTTTGATTATGAAGAAGGTTCTAGAACTTTCAGATAAATGTTGGCTCACATCGCAGGGCTATTCATAAATCAGAGAAAGGAAGTAATGCCCAGAAACAATCTAGGTTGTAGTTGACATTTACCTTATAAGGACACGGTCTCACAGTTAAACAGCCTGTGACTGGCTGAAGCTTGCCTGTCCTATGATTAGCAGAGGTTCAAGTTATCTACGATAAGAACATACTCCTGCCTAATCACAGTTTTAAAATGTCCTTCCCAGGTATGGAAGCAGCTCTGAGGCAAACTCATCTATGAACCCTTTGTTCTTGTCACCTCCATAGCATGTAGATCCATGTATTGTTCAGCATGAGTGTGGCTGGATTGTGAGCAGACGTAGCCTGGTAGGATGGATACTTGAGGGGGAGAAAGTGGGGAACTGACTGCACTGACAGGCATCATGGGAAGAAATATGGCATAGTCTCTTTGAGCCTTGTTTTGATGATATAACAAGGTAAAGATGATAGTCCGCATGTTGCTTGTATAAAGGGGGCAGATAAGTTCTGTTTGTGAGCATCCAATAAGGTGCCCCATACAAAATTCTTTAGCTGTAATAGGTACGGTGCATAGATTGTAGTTTCTGCATTTGAGCTATGATCTTTTTGGTGGGAACAATGTATGCTCAGGCATACTAATGGGTGGAAAAACCAACATACCTCTTGTGATTTGTTTGCAACTAGAGTCAGAGAAGCCGAATGACAGGACATTTGCTTTTCCTCCTGGTATCCTGTAGTCATTGAGATTGATGGTCCAAGGACAGACAACCTTCAGTACATGAAGGAAAACAGGATGAATCTGCCCCCGACATCCCTTTAATTGTAATGAAGGCTGTTTCTGGGGTCAGAGATAGACTCTTCGTAACCAGATCACAGGAAGATATCTGTAGGACTCGAGAATCCTGGAAGAGAGTGGGGAAAGTTGTGGTGAAGTACTGGGGGTGTAGGTGATGCTCAGCCATTGTGATGCGGAATGTGTGTCTGCAATCTCCTACTTTGCTCTGTACCCACAGGGAAGGTTTTCCGAAGGTCTAGAACTTTATATATACATGTCCTGTTCGTTCTTCATCTTTTACTAATGGGTCTCTACATCACCAGAGTTCAGATTCACACACACACACACACCTACACACATGCATTCATGCAGGCAGGCGGACACACATGGTGGGGGAGGGCTCTTTTCATTTTCTTGGCAACATTGTTAATGAGTTGTATAGTATCTGATGCTGGGCGGACAGTGTCCTTTCAGAAAAGACTTGGTGATACGTCCTTGCTGCAGTCTCACACACAATTCAAGGGACAATCAAAAACAGTAAATAAGATTCACACATCTCAATTCAGTCTGCTGTCCCCAAACTGTCATCAATTCAG
The DNA here is from genome assembly GCA_019843815.1 of Montemys delectorum. NCBI lineage: Eukaryota > Metazoa > Chordata > Mammalia > Rodentia > Muridae > Montemys > Montemys delectorum. The sequence continues at coordinate 8,882 of JADRCD010224343.1, read as the reverse complement.
AGGGATAACCCCCTGACACGTTTCTGGGCATCTCTACCTTCATGTGAGTATCTGATGTTAACAAGCATTTGTGGAGTGGTCGTCTCTTTTGACTTTTTCTATCAAATATAGTTTTTGGCTGTGGCAGGTACTTTCTTTCTGTCCACTTCACAGAGCTATTGACTGGTTAAGAGTCAGAATTAAGAAGTAAAGAAAGCAGGACTTCAAACTACTGCTATATATGAGTTCAGTGCCTTAATTTCTATGTATATCTTTAGTCTATTACTTCTTCCCTAGTATCAGATTTCAATATCTTCACTGTTCAAAGAGACCTCTGTGTCTCTGCTTGTCTGTCTGTCTGTCTGTCTGTCTGTCTGTCTGTCTGTCTGTGTCTCTCCTTGTCTTCCTCATCCTTTACCTTCACTCAGTAATTGCTTAATACCCTACTGCCAACAGCCTTCACTCATCCCTGGACTGGAAAGGCAGGTTGTAATTCTGTCTCTGGTTTGCAAGATTCCCTACTAAACCGAACCCCTTAAGCTATGTTCTTGCAGACTGGGACATTAGCAAGATCTCTCGATTGAATTACAGAATTGCATTCCACCAAGGATTCAGTTTGTAGAGTACTTAACATTGAACTACATGAAGAGGCACAGGAGTAATGGGTCTTTTCAGGAACATCAGTCTTTTTTTTTTCCTTTAGTAAATCAAAGGCAGTACCATAAGACTTTCAGTTATGTGGCATGAATGGAGTTAAAAGAATACAAGGGCTGCCTATAGCTCCCCTCCCAAATTAAAGCATTTCTGCCATCTCCCGGAGGCTTATCCTCTCCCTTGTAGCCATTAATATGAATAATTTACTAATCTGGGAGCTTTTCCCATGATCTGAAACTTTTTTGGGGGGAGGAGTATAGATTTCAAAGTTTCCTTGCTTTGAAAGCCGAAGGAGGAGAGATTATCTACCCTGTTTCTTCTTTCTGGGAGGGGACCTCTTTCGGATGGGGGGCTTTCTGATGTAATTCCATGCAAATGGGTGCTTTGCCCTCCAGCCTGGGCATTGAGCTTATGGGTCACTCCTAGCTATGGCACAGCCTGTGGTGCCGGTCTAGCCTGCCTTCCACAAGCCCATGTGTCACAGGCTTGGACACGAGTCTGAGGTACTACTTGATGGTAGTTATGTGGGGCAGCCTACTATAAAGAACTTAGGTCACTGTGGACATCCTCCTTGAAGGGGATATGGGAATCCTATCTCCCACTTCCACTTCCTGAGTGCCACACACTTTGCCACATGCTCCTGCCAGGATGTACATGGCAAAGGAGTCATGTGGCCGTGGCTGAAAACTCGGAAACTGTGAACCCAAATAAACCTTTAATTCTCTCCCACTTCTTTCTCCTCTTTCTGAGACAAGGCGCCATGTCTAGGCTGACCTCTAGCCAGGTACGTAGCCAAGGACAGACTCTGAACTCCTAATCTTCCTGCCTCCATCTTTGAATACATCTTTGAGATTACAGGGGTATGTCACATGCCTAGTGTGATGGTTCGTGTATGCGTGGCCCAGGGAGTGGCACTAATAGGGGGTGTGGCCTTGTTGGAGTAGATGTGTCACTGTGGGTGTGGGCTTAAGACCCTCATCCTAGCTGCCTGGAAGTCAGTCTTGCATTAGCAGCCTTCAGACGAAGATGTACAAACTCTCAGCTCCTCCTGTATCATGCCTGCTTGGATGCTGCCCTCCTCCCACCTTGATGATGACAGGCTGAACCTCTGAACCTGTAAGCCAGTCCCAATTAAATGTTGTCCTTTATAAGACTTGCGTTGGAGCCGGGTGGTGGTGGCGCACGCCTTTAATCCCAAGTGCGCAGTTGGGAGGCAGAGTCAGGCAGATTTCTGAGTTCGAGGCCAGCCTGGTCTACAAAGCGAGCCCAGGACAGCCAGGGCTACACAGAGAAACCCTGTCTTGAAAAACCAAAAAAAAAAAAAAAAAGACTTGCGTTGGTCCTGGTGTCTGTTCACAGCGGTAAAACCCTCACTAAGACACCTAGTTTGTGTGGTTGTGGTGATTAAACCCAGGGATTTGTACATGGTAGGTAGGCACTGCCAGCTGAGCTACATCCCAGTCCCTCCTTGCTCTGACAAAAGTTGATTATCTCAAGCCTTTTTTTTTTTTCTTTTTTCTCAGCAGTAGGAAAGTTGACTAATAGTCTGAGACAGCCCCAGGGACAACACTGTTGCACCTGAGGGACCTCGTGTCGCTGGGAGTTTGAACTAGAAGTTTCTTTCTCTTCTCATCTGAATTTTGCTTTCCTTGGTGGTTCTGAATCTAGGAATCTTGCGTGTGTTTTTCATAATTTCAAGTCCAATGTTGATTTCCTGGAAAATGTCTGAAAACACGACTAATTTACATTTTAATTAAATTTTTCTTCCCATGAAGGAACATGGAGAGAAAGGAGAGGAAGGGGAAACTTTGAAGGCTTTAAAACTCGGGAATTAAATCTTTGCAACTTTCTTTTGTGTTCTGGACGAACTCCTGTCCTTAGTATAGTGGGACTTGCTCAAGTTTGTACGTGTGGAAAAGATTATAGACCTGTATGCAAAAGCAAACAAACAAACAAACAACAACATCAACAACACTCCAGACCCTGTTCAAGTTTGAAATGAAAGAAAACCCTGGGAAAAGGGGGGGATGATCAGTAATCAAAAGGCTGTTTTAAGGGCCAGGTATGCTCACACATACCTAAAGTCTCAGTGTTCAGCTACAGGAAGAGTTCAAGACCCCAAATCTCAAAATAAATAACAAAAAAGTTTTTAAAAGAACTTTAAGGATTTTTTTTAACGTTTATTGTATTATGAAAAAAGTTACATGATTTCAATTTATCTGAATTTGTTAACATTTAAAAACATATTTTAAGTGAGGAGAATTAAATCACATTCTTGTTTCCCCTTTTTACCCCAACTCCTCCCAGAGACCCCCTTCAATACCTACAATATCTTTTTTTGTCATATTCCTTAAAATTTATAAAATATTATAACAATAAAAATGAGTATTATAAAAGTTGTTTGATATAAAACAATCAATTTAACAGTGTTATATAGATGCTTGTCTACAGCAATACTGCAAATACATACGTTTTTCTCAGTATAAATTTCAAATAACTCCAAACATATTAACTATATTTCAAAATAATACATCACTACTAATATTTTCTTAAATGAACATAAATATATAAAGTCTTTTTGTTTGTTTGTTTTGTATTTAGTAGAGTTTAAAATCTTGGCTCTTTCTGTGGTACAAGCCCAAAGTAAGAACAATTGTTAGACATTGGATTTCATTGTAATAAGGCTATACTTCAATGACCCTCACATCACCGAAGGATTTTACCTCCATTGTAGCTAAGCTGAGAGTTGGCAGTTCTGCTGCACCAAGGAATGAATTGTAGGCACGATTTTTGAACACAGACTTCCTGCTATGGTCAAAACTATTTGACTTGAGTGAGTGACTTTATTCTCAGGCCACAGAGAACAGGTTACATTCATTTAAGAAATGGTATGTGTATTAAAATAGTCTATCCATAAAGTCATTCACCAACTGTTTCAATGAACAATGGTTCTGTTTGGAGGGTGGCACAGACATTAGGTGTGGGTAAGAATCTGGTTCATTGGCTGTGATAATTTGGAAAAGCATTCATCTCAGAGAAAGAGTAACTTGTAAAGTCCTCTTCTTCAAACTTGATACAAGAACTATAAATGTGAAGCAAAGCATTCAGTCTCACTCTTTGTTGTTCTCTTTCCTACAAGCCACCTCCCTAGTTAATTGTCTATATCTCCCTTAGATATATAAATACTTTTGAAATATATAAGCTGTTCTGAAAACCATAGTATAGTGTAAAAACATGAAATAAACAATACTATTAATAGAGAAACTGAGACAGGAGAAGCAAGATTTCAAGACCCTTATGTTGTACACAGCAAGACACTGTCACAAACAAGCTGAAAGTATATATAGATTGTACAATATTGGACCTATTTCTCCAATTACCAAATTAGAGAGACCATTGGATGACAATCAACAAACTTCTAATTCCTCATATTTTGGGATTTCAATTGATTAGGATATGTTGGTAATATTAATTTTCATATTAAGATATTAAGAAAAGGTAATTGGCACTTTCTGTTGTTTTTGCTGTAAGAGGTGGGATTAGATTTGTGTGGATTTGTTGAAAGATTACTTTCTTGCTTCTTCTAGGATGTAGTTTTGCCCCTTATGTTGATGGTTTCCATCTATTATCCTTTGTAGGACTGGATTTGTGGAAAGATATTGTGAAAATTTGGTTTTGTCATAGAATATCTTGTTTTCTCCATCTATAGTAATTGAAAGTTTTGCTGAGTATAGTAGCCTGGGCTGGCATTTGTGTTCTTGTAGGGTCTGTATGACATCTGCCCAGGATCTTCTAGTCTCTGGTGAGAAGTCTGGTGTAATTCTGATAGGCCTGCCTTTATATGTTACTTGTCTTTTTTCCCTTACTGCTTTTAAAATTCTTTCTTTGTTTAGTGCATCTGGTGTTTTTATTATTATGTGATGAGAGGAATTTCTTTTCTAGTCCAGTCTATTTGGGGTTCTGTAGGCTTCTTGAATGTTCATGGGCATCTCTTTTTTTCGGTTAGGGAAGTTTTCTTCTACAATTTTGTTAAAGATAGATATTTATGGCCCATTACATTGGGAGTCTTCACTCTTTTCTATACCTATTATCCTTAGGTTTGGTCTTCTCATTGAATCCTGGATTTCCTGTGTGTTTTGGGTTAGGAGCTTTTTGCTTTTTGCATTTTCTTTGACTGTTGTGTCAATGTTTTCTATGGTGACTTCTGCCCCTGAGAGTCTCTCTTCTATTCTATCTCTTGTATTCTGTTGGTGATGCTTGCATCTATGACTCCTGATTTCTTTCCTATGTTTTGTATCTCCAGGGTTGTCTCTCTTTCTGATTTCTTTATTGTTTCTATTTCCATTTTTAGATAATGGATAGTTTTGCTCATTTCCTTCACCTGTTTGATTGTGTTTTCCTGTAGTTCTTTAAGGGATTTTTGTGTTTCCTCTTTAAGAGCTTCTAGCTCTTTACCTGTGTTCTCCTGTATTTCTTTGAGGGTGCTATTTATGTCTTTCTTAAGGTCCTGTATCATCATCATGATAAGTGATTTTAGATCTGCATCTTGCGTTTCCGGTGTGATGGTGTGTCCAGGACTTGCAATGGTGGGAGAATTGGGTTCTGATGATGCCAAGTAACCTTGGTTTGTGTTGTTTATTTTCCTATGCTTGCCCCCCCGCCCTCTGGTTATCTCTAGTGCTACCTGCCCTTGCTAATTCTGACTGGAGTCAGTCCTTCCTGTGATCCTGATTGTATCGGAACTCCTCAGAGTCAGGCAGTTTCTGTGACCCTGTGATTCTGGGATCCTGTGACCCTAGGCTTGTTAGAGCACCTGGGAGTGTAGCAGCTTCCTCTGGGTGTTGTGGGACTGGCTGCAGAGCTTGTGCCCAAGGTCTGCTCAGGACACCAGCCCAGTGAGACTGGAAGGAACCAGAGCCACTCTGCTGGCAGAGTTCCTGTGTGCCTGGTCCTGCTGGTCCAGCAGGTCCCAGTTACTCCCTGAGTTGAGACAGATGTTGGTCCTCTTCACCTCTGATCCTGAGAATGTCAGAGCGCCTGGGAGTGGAGCTTCCTCTGGGTGTTGTGGGACTGGCTGCAGAGCTTGTGCCCAAAGTCCGCTCAGGACACCAGCCCAGAGAGACTGCAACTTTAAGGATTTTTAAGCAGTTAAAACTCTTGTGTCAATATTATTGCATGCGACAGAAAGTTTTAAATCACCAACAACCTCCTAAGTGCGATAGCTCATTTATCTGTATTTTGAAAAACCCTGTGAGTTTTGGACATGCTTCCTTGACTCTCTCCTGTTACTGGATAAAGACCATTGAATTCAGAGTGTCAGGAGGAGGAGAGGATCGCTACTTACACAGTCAAGCTAGAAAACCAAACACCATCCCCACCCTAGGCCTGCACGACCCCAAATTCCATTTTGTCAGGCTGGCTATGAGAGTTTGGAAATGGTTGATAAGGATTCCTGGTGGACTGCTGATGGCTGGTGAGGCCCAGGAAACCCTTCTTCATCTGAAGGAGGCTGCCTGAACACATCACACACACACACACACACACACACACACACACACACACACACACACGGCTACCCAGAACTTTGGCTTAACTTTGGCTTAATTATTTTAACCTAATAATTTTAGGTATTCCCATGCACTTTAGCTTGCTCCCCAAGACTAGCTAGGAGGCAAGTTTAGACCAATTCTAGAGAAAGAGCAGTGTTTTAGGACAGTGCAGAAAACAGGCCTGAAACACTGTTGGAATTATTAGAAAATAGCTTCATGCAGCCCTTCCTGGGAAAATTCTCAGCCTGAACTTGTTTTGCTGAAAGAGTCTGTAAAAGATAGACACAAGAAACAGCCCCACTCACACATTCAGGAAACACAGACGAGCATATGTCCATGATGTGCGTGTGTGTCCATGATGTG
>JADRCD010224342.1:24872-35419 GCA_019843815.1 Montemys delectorum | reverse complement strand
GGGGGACAATCTTGTTTGGGCATGTGTTTAACACATGTCTCTCATAGGGTGATTGTATCTATAAGTTACTATTGATTCTTTTAAATGTTTAAGATCTTATTTTTTAACAGGATTCCAGACTAGGTGTTCATTTTGTGAATTTTCACCATTTCCTGACATTCATTAACAAGTAACTGGGAAAGTTAGTGATGGTGTTCGCTTTTCCACTATTTCATTAAGAGGTGGCACTGTTGTTTCAATGAGCTATCTATCTTGATTTTCAATTTCATTATGTACCTTAGGTTATAAATTAAGCACTTTGTTCAACCTTATCTTAGGTTGATTTTGTTGTTGTTGTTGTTGTTGTTGTTGTTGTTGTTGTTGTAGAGTTATTATTTCAACTTTTTTGAGAGGAAATATAGAGATTGCAATTAAAAATAGGGTGAAATATACTCTAGTGGTCACAATTGTAATAATTACTGCACTGCTGCAATGGCTTTTCCAAGTAACATTTCTACCCCTTTAACTCCCACCCTTGGTCTTAAGAGATCTGAAATGGAGTTTTCCATTTTTTAATGTAGGAAGTTTGTCTACATAATTAAAATAGTCTTTTGGGTTGCCTTACTGTGATTCACTATCTGAGAGTCTCCTGTACAGTTTCTTGCTCTGAGCTCAAAGATCCTGCTGCTCTGGAGTCTCCTGAGTCTCTCTGGGCCTCCAGCTAAATTCATAGCACTGATGCTTCCTCTGGAGATGATCCCCAGAGAATTTCTTCTCTGCAATGTTCTTTCAAATGTCTTCAGTCCTCTACTTTCTGGATATTGGTGGGCTTTCTTCTTTTCCAACATATTGGTTCCAGATGTTAAATTAAGTTCTGTTCCTCAGATGCAATCATTATCTCAGAGTCTTACTGCTGAATGAGCTCACTTTTTCTAGTTCTTTCTGAACTCTGGCTAGTTCAACTAAGCTGTTCTATTCCAAAATGCCCCTCTAAGCAGACTAATTCAAAATGGTTTCTCAGGGCTTCTCACTGAATTGTTCTGCTTGGAAAAACTGCCTCTGAATTCCACAAACTGGACTGCACTGACTGCATGAACTGAACTGAACTGAACTGAACTGAATGGAACTACAGGACCTCAAATGAACTCATGTGCACTCAACTGAACTTCAGTCAACTGCACGATCTGAGTGGAAATAATTGGAACTAAATGCAACTGCATGAATTCACCAGAACTAAACTGGATTCAATTGAACTATCCTGAACTGCACTCATTGAACTGCCCTTCCTTCTGTCTTACTCAGCACTGTTCTTAAGTAGCCTCTCTTTCTTCTCTATTCTCTTGAGAGTTGGGTGCTATCATATCTTTGACCCATTCTGTCAAATTTTTCTCTTATTTTCCACTGTGTCTGCTCCTCAATTAGATATCACTTTCCAACATGGCTGCTTCCTTCTACAAACTAAGTTTACTTTCATTGTTTGAGATTAAAGATCTGCTCTATGGGCCCATCAGTATTCTACTTAGAGGGATTAAAGGTGTGTCATTCAGCCAGATCACACAGACCTGGAAGGTTTTTTTTGAATGTGATCTCTTGTTTGAGTAGCTATGCTGCTGAATTAAAACTCCTCTATACTTTTCTGTTTTTAAAGAAAGAAGGGATAGAGAGAAAGAGAGAGAGAGAGAGACAGACAGACAGACAGACAGACAGACAGACAGACAGACAGACACAGGGACAGATACAGAGAATATGAAATTGGTAGAGAGGTGGCAAGGGTTTGAGGGGAGTTGAAGGAAAGAAAATAAAATAATATGATCAAAATCTAATCCATGAAAAACCTTTAAATAAAAAACTATTAATTTCATAATTTAAAAAGTAATCTGATCTCAGAACAGTTATTTAGGGCAAAAGATTCACTGTTTAAAAAAAAGTGATCTGATCCCAGAACAGTGATTTGAGGAAAACATTTGTTGAGTCAAGTGTATGCACTTACAAATAACATTATTAAAAATGATGCAGGTTGTCCATATGTTTTCTTAAAAATAATAAGTTAGCAAAGAGTCAAGGTGGAATGAAAAGAATAGACAACAGTGCTGTGCTTGAGGTAGAAATTTGCAAAGTGGAAGTGCCTGCTTTGGCCTACTTGACTCATCACTGTTTGATTAACTCAAGATTATTGACTGTACACCAATCATGACAAATAGTCACTCTTTATGAACTTTTAATTGTGCTGAAAGAAAGAATGTATGAAGAGTCTCTGTTACTAGCATTTACTTTATTAGAAAATAAATATTTAAAATGCAGTATGTAGAACTTTTTTCTGCTGTGAGTGTGACCATGTGTGGAAAACTCTCTCAGCAGTGTGACACAGAGACATTTCCATAAGGATATGATATTTGAAAAGGCACTAAAAGCATCAGATGAGCAAGGTCCTGGGGATAGTTAGCCTGGGACTGCTTTATCAAAAGGAAGTCAGTATGAAGTCCCAGAGGTGGGAGAGAAGCACAGCAGGTGTGCTTGAAAACACAAATGAATCCAATGTGGCTGGAATTGAAGGGAAATAATCAGATATGAAAAAGGGAAGTCAGCAAGTGCAAGACTGGCTGACACTGTGGAAGGGAAGCCCTATAGATTCTGAGTTAGGAGAAATGTAATCTGTTCTATATTTTAAAGAGATCACCATGCTGCCATGGAGTAATGCTGAATCAGAAACCATGCTACCACAATATTTTACAAGAAAAGCAGTGGATTTGATCTGATTATGAGGATGTGGCAAAGGAGGAGGTAGGAAGATCTCAGTTTCTCTGCCTGAGGGAAAGGAAAAAATGAGCAAACACCGAAGTTAGCACAGTAGGCAGATTGTGTGTGTCCTTTGTAGGTATTAATATCTGGGGGGGGGGTGCGCTCACATGTGCATGTACGTGTGCATGTGTGTGTGTGTGTGTGTGTGTATGTGTGTGTGCGTGTGAGTGTGTGTATATGTGTGTGTGTCTATATCTGTGTTTTGGTGTCTGTGTTGTGGCTCTGTGCGCAGAGCAAATATCAAGTGAAAAGAAAAAGATTAGGAACTCGGTTTGGAATAACTGGAAGACAAGATTAATTCTCTACTGGATATGACACAGGATTACATTAAATCATTTTGATTTTATGTAAATACATTCAGTTTTATACTAATTTGCCAGGATGTTTTATTGAACTTAGTGACAACACAAAAAGAGGGAGACATGGAAAGGTGATAGTGGAAGATGGGAGGACAGTGAAAGAGTTGAAAGAAGAGGGGTGCTCTCCTGTCTCTTTCTTCTCTTTCAGGGAGCAGCATGAATGGGTGCTTGTCCTTCCTCATAAGTGTGAGACACTGATTCCAATAACTCCAACATTTCTGCATTTTCCTTAAATCCAGGGCCATCATTTTTTATTTCTATTATTTTTATCTTGGGATTTTTTCCCACTCTCCTGTAATACCTGCAACCAAACCTTTACATTAATTCTGTTTTTAAAATGCCCAGCCTTGTTATTGTGCTCTGTCTACTTCATTGTAAATGTGAAATGCAAATTACACAAGGTGCAAGGGTGTGGGTGGGTAGGGAGTAGCCTCATAGAAGCAGGGGACACTGGGGAAAGGATAGGGGGTTTAACTAAGAAATGGAATAACATTTGAAATATGAATAATAAAATAACCAATAAAATAAAAATATGCTATATATTTCTTTTCATTAAAAAGTCATATAGCTTTCAATTTACTGCCTGGGACCTCATCAACAGGAATCCTGTGTGCAGTGTATATTAGATTCTATAACAATAGTGCAATAGTTCTTTTAAAATTTTGGGGCCATAATAAAATAAACAGATTGAAAAAAAAGGTAGGAACAGACTGAGCTGAGCTCTTAAACATTATTCCTTTTGTAACTGCTAGCATATAAGTTGTTTTAGCATAGTACAGACTTTATGTTTTCTGAAAGACACAATATTTTTGCTTAGATCTCAGGAGTTGACATTGTAGATGGCTTTATATTTAAATGTAACTTTTATGAGGGGGAAGACAACTAACTCTCCCTGTTGTATGAGTGATTATTTGATTTCTTTAAAGATGATTTAAAAATTCCTTTATTTAACTAAATCTAATTTTGTTTATTCAAGTTTTAAATAAAAAGTTCTTCAACTTCCTATAAGTCTATATTTGCCTTTCATATCACACATTAAGTTATGACAAGAAGGAAATATTTCTACTGAAGACGAAAAGACAACACTCCTTTTGAAGACACAATATATAACCAACTAACAAATTGCTGTTTGAGCTATCTGAATAAAGACAGCATTAAACAAACAAAAGTCTCAAGGGCTGGGGATACAACTAACTGGCCAGGTACTTTGCTGTCATGCTCCAGGCCGAGGTATGATCACCACTCCAAACAGAAAGGCCTATAGGTGAAGTCACAACTTATGCCATTGAAAATGGAGAGATCCAGCGGATGTACTAGTAGAAGATTCATACAGGCTGTCTGGACTTCATGATGCTTTACAAAGGGACTTTGCATTCTCCTGGAGGAGAAAAGTAATCATCAATAGCATCTATGTATGAGCCCTGCAATCTACAACAGTGACCTGCCTTCAAGATCTACTGACCCAATAGTAACAAATACTATGGAAATAGACAACCACTTTTTGATGTAGTTTAAGGACTACTCTATGAGATGGAATGCATAGCTTTCACAGCTAAGGTGGCCTACAACCTGGTACTGCATACAACATAACCTTCTGGGAAAACCTAATACTATTAGTCTGCAAAAACAACAAACATGCAAGCAAGCAAACACACATACACACACACTCACACATCTAAACAAACAGGAATAAAATGATTCCTAATGATATTTTTCTATAACCATAGAGTGACACTCAACCCTCATCGGACAAGCTTCTTGTAGTAGATGGTAATTAATACATTGACCAGCAACTGGACAATGGTCAAGGAATGAGATACTTTGGAGCACTGTCTTTATGAGACATCCTCCCCTTGAGGCTCAAGGATCTATATGGAAAAGAAAGGGGAAAGATTAAGAACAAGAGGTGATGGTTCCAAGGAAGTAATGTCTTCTGGACGCAATAGGATTGACACACGTTTGAACTCACTGAGGCCATGACAGCATGCAGACTTGTTCAAGTTCAAACAAGACAAATCAGCAGCACAAAGAAGGGGAAGCAGACACGCCCTCCCTTCTATAAAAAAAAAGAAGGGATTTACAATTGATACCTCCTGAACAAAAGAAAATCAGTTTTACCCAATGGAGTGCCACTATACTGGTATGTCAACCACACTAGGAGGTGTCCCATATCTACAAGTATTTGGTCTACATACAACAGATTCCATGATTGGGGAGCTGTTTTGTTATTTACAATGAATCCAGGTTTTAACAGAATTGGTATAACTAATTGAATATAGTGCTATATAGATTCAATAAAACTGCCCAGACTTAACTAGATATAAGCACTCTCATACAACTTCCCAGACTTAACTAGATTTAAGTATTCTCACACATTCTGTATTACAGCCAAAGGATTCTGATTCTGTTACTCAATCTCCAAGGCCTAAGTTATCTTAAGCATGTGACTGCATTCTCATCTTCCCTGTCCTTATCCACAAATATTTAATACCTTAGACCCATAGACAGTTAAAACTACTGATTAATTATCTCAAAACTACTCTCAGCCATTTCCTTCATAAAACTCAATGTCTGTATATGAACAGTGTTTCCATAGATTTAAGTCCTAGATATAAAATCATTCAAAAAGAAGGAAAAGGATTGATACAGCATGCTTGGGCTTGGAGCTGCTGCAAAGCCTTTAGTTCTTGATGAGATGCGAGGACCACAGTAAAGTCCTTGGAACCTTCAGGGTTCAGGACATATAAGATAATTAATGTTTAATGATCAAATTGAATCTCGTTGGGTATTTTGTGTTATAAGTAATATCTATAGAGCCTATTTTTAATTGTATTATGCATTATAATTAAAGTCTTACTATCTATGGATCACAGGGCCAAACTTACAGCCCAAGTTGTTTATAATTTTCTTCTTTTCCTTATGAAGCACACACATACACACACACACACACACACACACACACACACCCCTCCTCCCACACTATAAACTCCCCAATAGAAAGAACTTATCTTAACAATTTCCCACTCTAAAGGAATAAAGATCCAAGTTATACTTTTCCCTTCCTTCTACTTATTGACTTAACCTGGTGCTTCATCATGTGCCCTTACATGATGTAGTATGACTGTTCCTCTTAAAATACAAGTAGCAATCCCTTCTTTCAGTTGACCTCTTCATGTCATTACTATTACCTTTATAAAGACCCTGGCCAATGTAGAAACAATTTGCATAGCAGGCCAAGAGATTTAACATTCTAAAGAAAAGAATATAAGAAATACAAATCATGGAGATTCATATCTATGTGCTAAGATTGAAAAGGAAGAGTGGAAGGAATATTTTGTTCACATTTCCCTAAAGAAATATAAGACATTTTCCCAGATCAGTCTACAGAGACTATTTTCTAGTCAGTATGTTTATAAACTCTTAAATATTGATGTTTATCAGTATTCTTGTAGTCTTCTCTTTAAAATAGATTGTGGAGTTGAAGAGATGACTCAGCAACTAAGAGCACTGACTGTTCTTCCAGAAGATCAGGGTTCAATTCCCAACATACCCAAGTCAGTGTACAACTGTCTATAATTCTATTTCCATGGAATGTGATGCTCTCCTCAGTCTCTTTAAATACTGCATGCATGTAGTGTACATATATATATATATATATATATTAACTAAAATTAAAGGCAATTTGTTATAAAACAAAGAATTTAAAAGATAAAAAGAAGACTCCTATTTATTTCCTACAAAGTTCAGATTCTACCTACTCAAGACTAGTTGGGATACACTTGGAAGAGGGACTAATGTGCATGCAGAAGCCACACAGGGTCATTGGCATTCATCCAGAGGTGAGATTCATGCTTATGGAAAATAAACCTGTAGGTCATAAATATATTAGAAAAAAATCAACTATAGAAAGGTGATAATGTATATCAGAAAAAAATCAACTATAGAAAGGTTATAATGTATATCAGATGTCCATAAATTCTTTTTGCAACTGAGATTTGAAGTATGTAACAGAATTTCAATTCATAACAATTAGTATCAGGAAGTAACATTCCAGGTAGTGGGAGTAATATATGAAAGACCAGAAAGCATAGATATGGCTGCATCCTTTTAAGAAAAGGACAAGTGAGAGAGGATACAGGAATATGAATAATGTGAGCAAGAGCTAAATGGTAGACTAACAACAAGTATTGTAATTCAGAATGTAAAAACTTATATTATTTTAATACTTGGTATATTTTTTGCTTTTTTTCTCTTATTTATTTAGTGAAAAAATGACCTTTTGTAACTTTTCATTTCTTTTATCTTGAATTCAAACTTCTGAACTTTTCCTTCTAATATTTGTGTCATAATGAATTCAAACTTGATTAGTATATGAGTTTAATATAGTCAGTGGCATCTATTATAATCATTATATAAAGCAATGGTGTTTGGAATTTTTGTAGGACTTTGTAATGGCTTGTTTATAAATCAGAGAGGTGTATTAGCTGATATATGTAGCTTATCTATATTGTGACTAAAATTGAAATATAGAAAAGTATCCAAAGCAAGTCAAGTAAAAAAACAGGTTGCTGAGCTATATGCAGAGTGTTGATTTTTTTTTAAACAAACAGTATGTGTTTATATATGCTCACCATTCTGCTAAAATGGTCTTGACTAGAATTTTAAAGCGGAGTTCTGGGTGACTAAAGGTCAGATTTCAAATTGCCGAACATTTTCATACCTACAGTGAAATGTATGACCATTACTACAGAAGATGGAGATAGAAAAACAGCTGTCAAGATTAGCCTCTTACCCACATGAAGTCCAGGCTCTTTTTTAGAGCCTTAAAGAATACAGGGTTCCTTAGACTTCTTATAGAAGTTGAATGATTGAAACAACCTGCTGAGAGAAACCAGAGTTTGTTCTTTGTTTACTTAAGAATCATTCACAGTGACTGGCCTATTTACTATATAATATTTAGGATATAAAATTTAGTGAGTGAATTCTGCCTTTTGCATAGGATAGACTTAGAGACCTGCATTTCCAGACTTTGATCATCAATGGGTTTGAGTTTACTTGTACTGAAAAGAGCATATAAAGGGTCTTATTCAAAGGCATGGCCCTGATAATGATCACATGTAAAAACAAAGAAGCTCCACAGATGTGAGGACCAAGCAAAATTCAAGACAGTGAGGAGCAGACTGGTGTGATGTAAGCTGCAGCCAGAAATTCTGAAGAATATGCTTTAAATGTATATATTATAAGGCATGCACTCAGACATGAATGAGGGCCTAATGAAACTTCATCAACCATGCAATACTAATATTTTGGTTAGAAAGGTATAACCAAAGCTTTACTTACTATTGGAGTATTGGTGCTGAATGATAAGAAGAAAAGTAAGAGTATAAGAGAGAAGAGAGGCTTTAACTAGAGGACAGAGAACATCGATCTGGGCTGGAACTTTATAACATTGTATTAAAGAATGCTTTAAGAAGATAAAAGGAACATCTTCAAATACACATAAGGTAATAATATGTCTAAAATTATCTCTGATATAATTGCATTACATAATATAAACATGGGAGATTGGGAGGTTTATATTTAACCAGTATAGATAATACTTCTGTGTGAACCAGTAGTCTTTTATTCTTGCACTTGCATGCACAACAAAGGTCAGATTAATGTTTAAAACAACAAATTCATACAAACTAGAGGAAGAGAGTATTGCCCAATGGCAACTCGGTATAGACTCACTACTGAGCAGGTACATGTTATGAATTAAGGATGGGATTAAGATAAGTCTAGGTAGGGCAGAGAATGATTCACAACCAGAATTATACAAACACTCAAAGATCTATTTTACTCATAACAAAGATTTAGTTGACCACATCAAACAGGAGATGTTACAAGTTATATTATACAATGTTCAAAATGTAGATGAGGACCCCTCAGCATCTTATTCATAGTGCCTGGGAAGACTATTTGGCATTTAGAATGCAATCAATACATTTATCTTCATAAATGTTTATTTACATAAATCTGAAGTTACAAAGGCCATCAAAACTGTGGACAGGCAGGCTATATAGACTATGTTAGAAATACCATCTTATTTGTATGAGGCATTAGTGTAACAAAGATAAGGTATAAAATACTTGGAGCTTAAAATGAGGTTGGGAACTTCAAAAAGAAATATAAAATAGGCATTTACATGAATTTTGTTTAAAAATAAGGAATTGTGGGTAGTTGTATTAGCCAATTTTCTAGCATTGTGCTAAGACACCATGACCAAGTCTACTTATAGAAGAAAGTTTATTTGGTGTATGGTTTCAGAGGGGTCAAGTCCATGACAATCACAACGGGGAGCATAGCTGGCAGGAAGCTATAGAAGAGGAGCAATAGATGAAAGCTTCCATGTTGAGAATAACTATGAGGCAGAAAGTGAACAAGATATCTGGGAATGGCTTGGGCTTTTGAAACCTCAAAGCCAATTCCCGCTGACTTTCTTGCATTGTGGGAAGTATTAAAAAAGAACCACCAAGTTTCTGTGCTCCATCCAGCTACTCTTTGCCAGCCAACTCTGCTGCCTCCATGGCAAGCCCCATGCAGATCATAGTCTCCCCAGCTCCAGTTCTCTGCCTCAGTGTAGCCTGTACCCTTTCAGTCATAATCTCCCTGGGGTCGGTGGTCCCACTTTCCAGTAACCCAGTAAAACAAACTCTAGAAGCTTCTAAATAATCAATCAGATTTATATATCAATAAATTCTCAATTCAAAAGATGTCCACATAATAATTTCAGGGCCATTTGATAATGATACAAGCTGCCCACCTAGATCAAACACATTATCCCAATTATTCTGTCCCTATATGATATTCATAACTACCTGTGGCTATTTAAAACCTTGTGGGATCAGGATCTTCTTCCTGTTAGTCCTCCATCTTGCTTGCTTTTTCTCACCTGAGTTGCTCTCTGTCTCTGTAACTCTTAGCCCTGCTTCCCCTTTCCTTGTCCAATCATAGGCCTCCTGCTGCACTAATATTCAAATTAACTAGACAGGGAAAATCCTGCCACATTCCTCCTCCAAGGACTCACTTTCTAATCCTTCCCAAACAAACCCACAAATCAAGAATTCAAACACTATAAACCTGTGTTAGCTATTCTTCAAATCACCAAAACAGTGTTTGTAAATACATAGAAAAATCTTGTGAACAGATAGGAACTATATACTACTGTCAAACACAATAATTTTAGATTATATAAAATAACTTATATTAAGAATACTGGGCCAGGCGGTGGTGGTGCACGCTTTTAATCCCAGCACTTGGGAGGCAGAGGCAGATAGATTTCTGAGTTCAAGGCCAGCCTGGTCTACAGAGTGAGTTCCAGGACAGCCAGAGCTACACAGAGAAACCCTGTCTCGAAAATACCAAAAA
>JADRCD010224342.1:14317-24772 GCA_019843815.1 Montemys delectorum | reverse complement strand
TAGATATTTTCTTTATTTACATGTAAATTTTTCCTTTCCCAGGTTCCCCTCCAAAAAACAAACAAACAAACAAAAACAACAAGAACAATCCCCTTTTGCCTCCCCCCCTCCCCATGCCTGCCACCCCACCCTCTCCCACTTATTGGCCCTGGTATTCCCCTACACTGGGGAACAAAACCTTCACAAGGCCGAGGTCCTTTCCTCCTATTGATGATCAAATTTTCAATCCTCTACTATACACATGCTGCCAGAACATTCAGTCCCACCCTGTATAGTCCTTGATTGGTGGTTGGGTCCCTGGGAACTCTGAGGGTACTAGTTAGTAATTGTTGTTCATCCTAAGGGGCTACAAACCCTTCAGCTCCATAGAACCTTTCTCTAACTCCTTCATTGGGGACCGTGTACTCAGTTCAATGAATGGCTGTGAGCCTCTACATCTGTATTAGTCAGGTATTGTCAGAGCCTCAGGATAGCTATATGCTTGTCCTTCCTTCAGTCTCTGCTCCATAGTTAATCTCTGCCACTCCTTCTGTGGGTATTTGATTCCCCTTTTTAAGAAGGAATGAAATATTCAAGCACTACAATTGTAGTTTTTCCTACTTACAAATCAAGTCTTCTGAGGATTTATTTTAAAACACAAAGACAGGCGTAAATAATTCTTTGATGACTATGAAGGACAGAGGCCAAAAGAGCAGGAAAACAAAATAGCAACGTTGGCTGAATGGCTAACCTAAGAATGATTTAGGGGGTTGTTCTTTTCTTTTGAAACTAGATAATTAGCTTGAACTCTGGATATTTGAACTGTGTAGAGTAGAACTAAGAGTTGTCAAAGGGATGGGGGGGGGTCAGGAAGACCCCTTTTCCCACTTAGGAAGAATAAACCTATTATGTAGTTGCCTCATTACAGAAGCTTGTCCTTTGGGAGAGCTGAGATGTTTTCTGAAGAAAACAGAAGTCATCAGTTTAGGAAAGTCTTGAGATAGAAAGTAGGAATCAGTGACACTGTTGATGAGGCAAATGGATTTCACAGCGGGCATGAGGACCCTGAGTGCCCTGGCAACAACAGATGGAGTGAAACAAACTGAAAGGGTGTTCTGCTCCTGGAGTTGTGCTATGCATTAAACTGAATTGATCACAAAGCCTTCATCAAAGTGTTCTTTGGCTCTATTTTGACAGCATAGTGTGTTCTATGCAGGTCACTCAGCTGAGTCCTAGCCATCCCAATATTTTCCAGTGGTTTGTACAATTCAAAAGCGAACCACTAGTGGTTCCATCTGCTAAAGCTCCTGCTGCCAATGTCTGTTATCATTCTATGAAAAGACAAACCAGTCCTCTCAAAGAACTGCCATTTTATCAGACACTTTCCACATTGGAAAGGTAAAATGTGATTGTGTTGGGATAATTGCACGCTCTTGATATGGATTGTTTCTTGACATCAGGTCTGCCATCATGACTTCCATATGTGGAATTGTACAGTATAAAAGTCTTCAAAAAATGTTTGGAAGTGAAAAGAACATAGATTATTCTCTCTGAGGTGTTGATGATTTATGAACTATTATCTCAGTGGTAGGAGTGAGGTACAATTTGAATGATTTCTTTCTACATCATGCTTGCAGATAAAGGGTTTCTTGTTCCCAGCACTGGAAATAGGTGAGAATATTCTAGATGCTAATTACCGAGACATGAACTGGAGAAATTATAAAGTGAGCTGGTTTGTCCATTATAAGCTTGGGTTTCATTTGGTAATCACCTCTGTAAATACCTATCTCTCCTAAGCTCATAGCCATACTTTGGTCTCAGCTATTAAAAGGTACTAAAACTTGTAATAGATAAACTATGTATCCATCAGAACTGGAATAATCTATGTATTACATTGTCATTGTTGAAAAATGTGGTCTCTCTGATGAGTTGAAATTGCCTCTGGGAGAAGAACCTTGGTTGTATGTGGTTAAACAAACTGTAGAATTTCTTCTCCAGAGAGAAATGTCTCATCTACAGCAAGCAAGCTCTGAGATAAGAACTGACACAAACACAGGATGCACGTGAAGGATTATGGTCTTCATTGTACCTGCTGATCTCAGTTTTCTACCTTTCAGGAGTTGATTTTGTCTGTCTGAGTATATACACTATGTAACTTCCTACTGTTTTAATTCTAGGGATAGTTTGATATATAATAACTGTTGTCATGGATTCCCTCTTTAAGTACATGTTGGAATTGAAGTTTGGTCATGTTAAGATTGCCATTTCCTGTTTTTAAGGAAATAAGACAACTTAATACCTTTTGTTATCTTTATTGCTTTTATTTCATTCTGGAATCCATGTTATTTTATAAGCTAATACCTCATTGTACACTTTGCACTTTTCAGAATTCATGCTAATGAAAATTTCAAACAATTACATGTTATCATATACTACAGGTTGTCATGGTTTCCATAATTAACAGGAATGAAATATTTATCACGCTTTAACTGATACAATGTTTAGTCCAATAATTAGAGGTTATTCTACTTTCCAAAAGTATTTCTTACAAAAGTTGCCCTCCCTTGGGCTGTAACAAATAAAACAGCACCAGATTAAGGTTTCTGTGTGTGCAATTTATGAAGTAAAGCCAAAGAATAGGAAATACTCTGAGAATAATTAATTAAGAATAAAACTGCCCATGTGTATTAACAATCATTTCATACTTGTAGCCAGTTGAAACTCACTGCTATAATTTTCCATCAAAGCCCCAGGGACAAAATAAAAAGACAAAAACAACTTATTTGATTGTGTCTTGTAATCTGTCCCAAACACTTAATTTATGTGGATCAGAATTTTCCCAGGGATTTTAATAGAATATTCAGAACATTTAAGTTTATTCTACAGCCTTCCCAAATAGCACCATTTCTCAGGTCATGGGACAAAAAGTGACAGGTAAGAAGTGCTGTAAAGTTATACCTACAGTCACCTGATTGCCACATTCATAGTTGAGGTGGACAATGTGCCAACAAAGATGTGAGGTCCAGCATAAAAAGTTTACAAAGAGTGGTATTGATCACTAACACTTGTGATGCGACATCTTTCAAAGATATTTTTGTCCATAGTATGTACAGAAGTACCATAATGCCTTCCACTTACCAAGCTTCCTGGTTCTATATTTAATTATAATGAAATCTTTCCTCTTACTACCTCAGTGTTTAAAATGTTGTGTGGTGTAGAGAGATTCAGATCAAACAGTTCATTGAGTTGTGGAATTTGAACACTTAAAGCATCTTATTTCTAAATATAACTATCTGGAGAAATTTTCAGACATTGTGGGGATTAAAGAATCTGAATTTGGAAGTTGATAGACGTCATCTTACATAGGCCGAGTCTGACAGGAACCAAGGATCAGTAGCTTCATAAACTCTTTAGAAGATCCTCATGCATGTAAAGCTTGAGGTTGTTTTCTGATCTTATTCTGAACATCTTCCTCTGTGTCTGTAATACTGAAAGAAAATAAAAATCCTTTGGTTACACAAGTATTCTCTACTGTGTCAGAGATTTGGGCTAGAATTTCCTTTATATATTTTTCATGCTTATAACTGCATATTTATTTTTCTTATGCAGTATCTAATCCAAAGTCTTTAATGCATCTGTCCTCAATGGAAGTAAAAGCAACTGTACTTAAAGCACTCTTCTATTGGGAGGCAAAATAAGAAAAAAATATTACTTCTGCATGCTAGGCAAATTCCAACGAGTCACTGTTTTCTTTAGCCTGATCTTCTTAGTAACTGGTGGGATCTTCTCTTGTTTCCAACACTGCTTGACTTGTCTATGACAAGTGACAAACTTCATAAGACATTGCTTGGATAATGACTGTTGAGTTAGACTATTTTAGCATGTTTAATATTCCATAAAAATTCTACTGTGTGATTAACTCTTGGTGGGAACTAAATGGTGGGAAGCTAATATTCTAACCTGTGGGACTAAGTTCTTCAGCTGTAAAGATCTGCCAATAACCCTCTGAGTTTTGAAGAAAATATGGAACAGTACACAAGAATAACATGAGTCTACATTTTGTTTCCAGTCTATGTGATACTAGATAGAAGACATAGCTAATCCAAGCCAGATTATTATTCCAAGAAGTATGAGATAGTAAATATATGTTAACAAAGTCAATATTTAGATAATGTGTTATATATGAATAAAAAATAATAAAGACTGTGCATAGTTATCATTTTTATCTCTGTCTTCAAAGTCTGTGAATTTCAGTGTCAGGGTCTATGTTTGAAACTGGTTAAATAGTTTGATGTTCTTTCTTTGATTGTTTGTTCATTTGTTTTAGCATGCAGACCTAAGTATTCAATCTTAATATCTTTGGGGAGATTTTGGTTTACTGGAGTATGAGAGGAGAGTGTTAAACCTTAGTTTCCAAGCTGCTTTCATAGAAATATTGCACAGCACCTATATAGTGGCTATGAATTGCAAACTATTGTTAGTTACAACTACAACCAATCAGAGAGAACACAGTGGCAGGATGCCTGCAGGTGGCCTGCTATATCCTCTTCCCAAAGTTGTTATTCTCATTGTAGTTTAATTTTGAGACAAGGCCTTGATAAGTTTCACAAGCTGTACTTGGATTAGCAATCCTTCTGTCTCAGTCTCCCAAGAAGCTAAGATCATAACCTTCTGCCACTAGTACTGGCTCACCAAAGTTGTTTTATTGTAAGGCTTGGACATTTCTCCCCAAATGATTAGACACCTTCATTCTAAAATTATACCCTTTTCTTCTATTGCTAGCCTCTACTTAATCAGACCTGGGTGATAGCTGAATTTTGTCTACTGTGTGAGTTTTTCTTTCTTCTACCCTTCTCTAACCTTTTCCATCCTTTCAACCCCCTAACACTAGGTATGAGAGAGAAAGGATAGAGGGGAAAGAGGAAAGAGATCACTAAATAAAGATAGGGGTCAGAAAGGGGGCAACAACTTTATCCTTAGACTAACTGATTAGGGGCATAGAGTTTCTTGGAACAAATTTGATCTTTGCCATCAGGATATCTAATTTCATCTTTTTCTTTCTTCTTTGTGCACCACTATGCAATGAACCACGACCAACAGCCAGCAAGCAACACCAACCAACCAACCAACCAACAGCAACCCACACACCTCTTGGTGCTGTATCATTTACATACTCACTGGAAAGTCTCCAGAATTCCAATGTCACATAATTGGGGAAACTATCTGCAGCTGGCCAAATAATCTCCCTGCTAGAGCATGAGGCAGCAAATCATAGCCAGCTGCTGTGAACAGTCTGAAGCAGCCCCATATCCAACACCTGGAATTAAAATGAAAACATATTCTTGTGATATTTCTGTGCTTTTTAAAGAAATCAAAATTCCAAATTTTTCACTACGATGGATGTTCTTTGTAAGTAAAATTTGAAGCATGTTATATCTTTTATACTTATTAGAAATACAATAAAATGATGAAATAGCCAGTGATCTGGTTGATAAAATTAAAGTTTTAATCCAGAGAGTTTATGGATCAGTAGATATCTGTTTTGAGAAGATAACTCTTCTACATAAAAATTACCATCTTGAGATTTCCATTATGCAACTTACACACAACTCTGATGTTCTTTATTCAGTTATCAGTTAAGGTGAAGGGACTGTATGCCAGTCTCTGATCCAGGAGCTGGCAACTCGGAACTCCTTGTAAATTCTCTTCCCATGGGGCTTGGTTTCTATTGACATTCATGGTGCCCAGCAACAACTACCTATGCTTGGAATATGTTAGTGTAATGATAATGTGATTAGAAAAATAAGCATCATAACTTCCTTGAAAACTTCAAAGAGAGTGCTGTGGAGTGAGATTTGAAGATAAAAAATTCTTACTAGTTGAGAAATTGCTTAACACTAATGCTTTCACATTTGAATTTTAAAAATTCGTAACTTTTTATACTATGTATGCATGATGTTTGTATGTAGGATACTTGTATTGTGAATGTGAAGATCAGAGGATAACTTTGTAAGGTCAATTTTCTTCTTTCACTTTTACATGGGTTTCAAGGTTCAGACTCAGCTTGCCAGGCATGCACAACAAGCCTCTTTGCTTTCTGAGGCATCTCTCTGATGCTCATATTCATATTTTTTTGAGAAGTAAAAGCAGTAGGCTATGATACTTGATGTTTATAAGTTTTAAAAATCCTATACATATCTGTATTATTGTGAAGTGTATGTATGATTATACTGTTCAAAGGCAAACATATTTTTAGAATTATATCACTGAGGTTTAAGGAGCTGGTTGTAGGATGTTTAAGAATTTACACTATAGTGTAATGCTTAAATCAATATGCTTGTTTGAATCTAAGAATGTATGTTAGAACAATTTTAGTGTAATATATAAAAGAAAATTAGAGTTGCACTATATATCCATAGGTATCCACACAATGCTATCCAAAATAGTATTATAGACATATTTTCTACACAACAGTAGTTTGTAATCTGGAAAGTGCACACAACTGAAAAACTCAAAACTAATACTTGCAAAATAAACTAAAGAGTCAACTTAGTCACTCAAGAGGCTCTTATTCTCTGTAGGTTTGAGTTGGGACATCTGTATTGTTTTCAGTTTGGTTGGTTGTTATAATGTAGGATTTATAAACTATTCAAGACTCAGAAAAAGGCACATTTTGATTCTGTGTAAAGGAAGATTTTTTAAAAACAGCTGTTACAATTGGAGTCAGTAAAAGTTGGATATGAAGTTCAAAGGAGTGGGTAGTAGTATTCAATAATATGCAAACATAAATGATCGGGATCACTGGCTCATAGAAACCATACTAAATTGTAGCATTGTGTTCTCTGTATAGGCCAGATGTCAATTTGTGTAATCAATTGAAGCTGCCCTCATATCTTTTGGAGCTACTCAGTATTCAGGCACTGTAGACAAAGGGAACAGAGTGAATTTGAATTAATTGTAATTCTCATCTCATCTCTCTGTGTTTCTTGTTAATTAAACTTTAATTGACTTGTAATAATTTTACAAATACATAGGATACAGTGTGACATTTATAAATAGGACTCAATGGACTATGACTGCATGCTTGCAGAGCTGGCCATCCAATGGTTCATTGGTCTCAAGTCTTCATCTTTATTGATCTTCACTTTGTTGAGGGAGGCACAGCAGAGAACTTCTGGAGTCCTGGCTTATCCTGGTTGCTCCTGCTAACTCATTCTGATTCAGCAGAGACCTGGCTGTTTCTGCTTGATTGTGCCACTACTGCTGATTCCTGTTTGGTTTTCTAACACTACTGAATTGGACTGCAGGGATCCTGAAAAAAAGGGATTGGAATCACCCCCATGGAACTATTTCTAAGCAGATCCACATCCTCTTGTCCTTTTTACCATCTTTTCTCCCCTACCTTTAGATAGTGGGCTAAAAGGGAGCTTGAAGCATTTGTGAACTCTCATTAAAATTAGGTTTTAAAAAATCTAAGCCTATAGCCATATGCTGTAAATCGTCACAAGCCTCTGAGTTTTTTGTCACTCACTTTTGATTGGAAGAGATGGAACTTAGACAGTAATCAAATTACATTAAAAAATAAAATAAAACACAAGATGAGGATGGAAAATACAGTGAGGTAATCAAGAAGAGAAAAATGGGAGGTGATAAAAAGTAATCAGAGGATCCAGTCTTGTCACTGATATGGAAGGATCATTAATGGTGTTCTATGGTACAACACAATGTTAAAATTATATATATATATATATATATATATATATATATATACAATCCATTTATTAATTCATTCATCCTACAAATATCTATGGAAAATATCCTTACTCTAAGCAATGTATGAAGAACT
This sequence comes from Montemys delectorum, assembly GCA_019843815.1. Lineage (NCBI taxonomy): Eukaryota > Metazoa > Chordata > Mammalia > Rodentia > Muridae > Montemys > Montemys delectorum. The sequence continues at coordinate 16,947 of JADRCD010224342.1, read as the reverse complement.
CAATAAAGTGTAAGTTATTCTATTAGTCAAACTTTGAAATTATAGATTAGTTATATAATTAAGCATTCTGATAAATGCTATAAATGGTCTGTGAGATACTATAAAATTCATAATGTTAGGACCAATGCTAATCAGAAAATAAAATATTTACATGTGGAAGTTATTTTTGCAAGATATCTATGAGCTGGATAGAAGGCAACAGATGACGAATTTTACCCCCAAAGGATTGAAGAACATATATGTTAATAGTTTTATGCTAGAGCTTTAAATGAGCTTTATATGTTCTCTGTATACAGAAGTTATTTTATGCTTTTCACATGACCTTTATCAGTCCAGTTATTGGTTCCAAATTTAAAAGGAAAAAATGTTTACAAAGAAGCTTTAAAATGTAATAAGCTTAGCCTTGCTTAACAGCCTGTTAATTACCAACACAAGCACTGGAAAAAATAAGAGCAGTTGATATGTGCTGAACTAATGAATAGATATCTTCATTGCCCCATCTTCTGAATTTATTGAAAGTGGATTTGTAGTAAAATCTAAGCTTCTTATTCCTATGGTGTTATTAGTAGCAAAGATTCTCTTGGGTTGACCAGATCTTACAACCAATTTTAATTTGAAGTGTAGAAAGTCTGCAACACATAGAAGTGTTCCCTCAGAGGTTCCAATTCATGTAGTTTTCATGTGACCCTTGACCATTGAAACTTTGCATTACATGGCTTTTAACACTTACAACATCCTGCCTCCAGCCTGTTTAAGATTTAGCTTATTCTGTGAAAAGGGTCCACAAAGAATGTATACAATCCCAAAACAGAATGAAATCTGGGAAGGTAACATAACTATGGAATATTGATAAGAACTTTGAAGACTAAATGCTGTTAGTATGAAAGATTTCAATGGCAAAACTAGGAAAGTGGGGCTCACTGGAATAGACCTTAATGAAATTATAGGAACCTGCTTTAAAAAGGAAGTCAAGAAGAGTGGTGGGTTTGAGTAAAACCAGAGCTAGTCATCAGGATAGAACACTGGATCAGCTCCCATGATAGAGGGAAAATGATAAAAGTCCATTTAAATCACATATCCTCTTTATGGGATTTAAATCAAGCTCAACTGTATAAAAAACCATTATGCATCTCACCCCTCCCCAGCATCTCCCAAACCATCCTTTCACAGGAGTAGGAAGAATATTGAAGGGAAGATATCTGGTTGTTCTCTTCTACCAAATTAATTTTCCTCACCCCCATATGTCAATCGTTATATGCAGCCTGTTCTAAATTTTGATCTAGTGCATTATTGATGAGCTCTTAAAAAGAGATGAGAACAATGATCTCCCACTCTCTCTTTCCAAGAGAAAAATCTTCATGCAGAAAAAGAATCGACAATTAAACTCCCAGGAGCCATCTCTCTAGTAGCTAATCGCACTTATGGCTTTCCTTTTCACAAGCTCTCTACTACTTTATTGGATAATTATCTATGTAAACCTACTGTTATAAAGTACTTCACTAGGGAATCAATACATTTACCAACATTTGGTTATATTTATATTAGCTTCCATGAGGTTACCCAGCTATAAAAGCTGTTGTCTTTGCTAATGATAGTTCTAAAGAATGCCTCACTCACATTTCAAACTGGGCAGGTCTAATTCTTTCAAGAGAGTTTTATGTCTTAGCATATCTCTCTTGGTTACACTGATGCATTTTTATTTCTCAATGTTACTTTAGTTTAGAAAGTCCATGTTAAAGTTGGATGATTATTTTTAAAAATACAATTCTCTGTATTTGATTTGAACATTCCTAATTAGAATTCAATTTCTGAATTGCCAACATAATAAATTAAATGAAAATGATATTTGAAGACCACGTGCTGAAAACCAGTCTATTTTTATATATCACCCTGTTAATTGACAAGCACGACCATTTGAATTGCAAGGGAACAAAACATATTATGTTCACAAAAATAATCTTGGCTGAGTTCAATAACTAAGCAGTAATTAATTCATTTAAAATTAATTTTCTAGACTCAGTGAAGGTTCTTAAGTTCTTTTATTTTTAACTTGTGACACACTTTGACATTTAGAAAGCACTAACTTCTTATTATAGAAACAAAACATGTTTACAGTAGGAAGATTGAGTAGAAAAACAAGGAATTATTAGAAGAATAAGTAGAAGAAAGAAAAGATAATAAAGGGGCAGAAAAAAGAAAACAGAGAGAAAAGGGAAGTAAGAGGAGGTGGAAGGGAGAATGAGGAAGAGGAAAGGGGCCTTTATCATCTTACCACCCAAGTGGAGTTATTGGCAACATTTTCTGTAATTTGTGTATTTTTCACTGAAAGCTTAATTTTTATAATAAATAAGAGTTATATGCTTAAGTATTATTTTATAAATAATATGATTATCTCCCTCAGACATATCAATGTAGATATGTCAATAATATTTTCATAATTTATATTATTCAGGAATTAAATCCATTGAATACAAAATTATGATATTTATTATGTTTTTATACATTGACGTCTATACTTTCTTACATATAAAATGTTATAACAAATAGATTTGGATAGATAGATAGACAGATACAATGAAAGATGATAGATAGATAGATAGATAGATAGATAGATAGATAGATAGATAGAT
>JADRCD010224342.1:0-14307 GCA_019843815.1 Montemys delectorum | reverse complement strand
GATAGATAGATAGATAGATAGATAGATAGATAGATAGATAGATAGATAGAAATATAAGGGTAGACAGAGTGTTGTAATTTGGATTACTAATTTTTTGAAATCCACACATTATTTTAGCTTGAATATTTATTTAATTTTTAATAGATATTTTCTTTATTTACATGTCAAATGTTCTCCCCTTTCCTGGTTTCCCCTCCTCAAAACCCACTATTCTCTCCTCCCTCCATCTGCTCACTAACCCACCCTCTCCTGCTTTCTGGCCCTGGCATTCCCTTACACTGGGACATAGAGTCTTCACAGGACCAAGGGCCTCTACTCCCATTGATGACCAACTAGGCCATCCTCAGCTACATATCCAGCTGGAGCCATGAGTCCCACCATGTGCACTCTTTGGTTGGTGGTCTAGTCCCTGGGAGTTCTGGGGGGGGTGGGTACTAGTTAGTTTAAATTGTTGTTCTTCCTATGGGGCTGCAACTCCTTCAGCTCCTTCAGTCTTTTCTCTGGGTTGAGTCCAATAGATGGCTGTGAGCATCAACTTCTGTATTTGTCAGGCACTGGCAGAGGCTCTCAGGAGACAGCTATATCAGGTTCCTGTCAGCAAGCACTTATTGGCATCTACAATAGTGTCTGGGTTTAGAGATTGTTTATGGGATGGATCACCAGGTGGGGCAGTCTGAATTGTCCTTCCTTCAGTCTCTGCTCCGCAATTTGTCTCTATAACTCTTTCTATGGGTATTTTGTTCCCACTTCCAAGAAGGAACAAAGTATCCACACTTTGCTCTTCCTTCTTGAGTTTCATGTGGTTTGTGCATTGTATCTTAGGTATTCTGAGCTTCTGGTCTAATATCCACTTATCAGTGCATGCATACCATGTGAGTTCTTTTGTGAATGGGTTACCTCACTCAGGAGGATGTTTTCCAGATCCATCCATTTCCTTAAGAATTTCATAAATTCATTGTTTTTAATAGCTGAGTAGTACTCCATTGTGTAAATATACCAAATTTTCTATATCCATTCCTCTGTTGAGGGATATCTGAGTTGTTTCCAGCTTCTGGATATTATAAATAAGGCTGCTATGAACATAGTGGAACATGTGTCCTTATTACATGATGGAGCATCTTCTGGGTATGTGCCAGAAGTACTATCAAGTAGTACTATGTCCAATTTTCTGAGAAACTACCAAACTGATTTCCAGAGTGATTGTAGTAGCTTCCAATCCCACCAGCAATGGAGGAGTGCTCTTCTTTCTCCACAACCTTGCCAGTATCTAATGTCACCTGAGTTTTTGATCTTAGCCATCCTGACTGGTGTGGGGTGGAGTCTCAGGGTTTTTTATTTGCATTATCGTGATGACTAAGGATGTTGAACATTTCTTGAGGTGCTCATCCATTCAGTATTCCTCAGTTGAGAATTCTTTGTTAAGCTCTGTACCCCATTTTTAATAGAGTTATTTGGTTCTCTGGAGTCTAACTTATTAAGTTCCTTGTATATATTGGATATTATCCCTCTATCAGATATAGGACTGGTAAAGATCTTTTCTCAATCTGTTGGTTGACATTTTATTCTATTGACAGTGTCCCTTGCCTTACAAAAGCTTTGCAATTTTATGAGGTCCCATTTGTCAATTCTTGATCTTAGAGTATACACTATTGGTATTCTGTTCAGGAAATTTTCCCCTATGCCCATGTGCTTGAGGCTCTTCCCCACTTTGTTTTTCATTAGTTTCAGTGTATCTGGCTTTATGTTGAGGTCCTTCATCCACTTAGACTTGAGCTTTATACAAGGAGATAAGAATGAATGGATTTGCATTCTTCTACATGCTAACCTCCAGTTGAGCCAGCACCATCTGTTGAAAATGCTGTCTTTTTCTCACTGGATGACATTAGCTCCTTTGTCAAAGATCAAGTGACCATAGATGTGTGGGTTCATTTCTGGGTCTTTAATTCTATTCCATTGATCTATGTGCCTTTCACTGTACCAATACCATGCAGTTTTTTCCACAATTGTTCTATAGTACAGCTTGAGGTCAGGGATGGTGATTCCACCAGAAGTTCTCTTATTGTTGAAATAGTTTTGGCTATCCTGGGTATTTTGTTATTCCAAATGAATTTGCAAATTGCTCTTTCTAACTCTGAAGAATTGAATTGGAATTTTGGTGGGAATTTCACTGAATCTGTAGATTGCTTTCGGCAAGATAGCCATTTTTATTATATAAATCCTGCCAATCCATCAGCATGGGAGATCATTCTCAGATCTTTGTCTATTTCTTTCTTCAGAGACTTGAAGTTCTTGTCATACAGATCTTTCACTAGCTTAGTTAGAGTCACACCAAGGGATTTTATATTATTTAAGACTATTGTGAAGGGTGTTGTTTCCCTAATTTCTTTCTCAACCTGTTTATACTTTGTGTAGAGGAAGGTCACTGATTTGCTTGAGTTAATTTTATGTCCAGCTACTTTGCTGAAGTAGTTTATCAAGTTTAGAAGTTCTCTGGTAGACTTTTTGGGATCACTTAAGTATACTATCATATCATCTGCAAATAGTGATAATTTGACTTCTTCCTTTCCAATTTGTATCCTTTTGATCTTCTTTTGTTGTATAATTCCTCTGGCTAGGACTTGAAGTCCTATATTGAATAGGTAGGGAAAGAATAGGCAGCCTTGTCTAGTCCCTGATTTTAGTGGGATTGCTTCAAGTTTCTCTCCATTTAGTTTGATGTTGGCTGCTGGTTTGCTGTATACTTTTACTATATTTAGGTATGGACCTTGAATTCTTGATCTTTCCAAGACTTTTATCATGAAGGGGTGTTGGATTTTGTCAAATACTTTCTCAGCATCTAATGAGATGATCACATGGGTTTTTTTATCTATGAGTTTGTTCATATTACAGATTATATTGATGGATTTCCATATATTGAACCATCTCTGAATCCCTAGGATGAAGCCTACTTAATCATATTTGCTGATTGTTTTGATGTGTTCTTAGATTCAGTTTGTGAGAATTTTATTGAGTAATTTTGCATAGATATTCATAAGGGAAATTGGTCTGAAGTTCTCTTTTTTTGTTGGGTCTTTGTGTGATTTAGGTATCAGAGTAATTGTGATTTCATAGAATGAATTGGGTAGAGTATCTTCTGTTTCTATTTTGTGGAATAGTTTGAGGAGTATTGGTATTAGATCTTCTTTGAACTTCTGATAAAACTCTGCATTAAACCCATCTGTTCCTTGGCCATTTTTGATTGGGAGACTATTAATGACCATTCCTATTTTTTTTAGGGGATAGGAGATTGTTTAGATCATTTATCTGATCTTGATTTACTTTGGTACCTGATATCTGTCTAGAAAATTGTCCATTTCATCCAGGTTTTCCAGTTTTGTTGAGTATAGTCTTTGTAGTAGGATCTGATGATTTTTTGGATTTCCTCAGTTTCTGTTGTTATGTCTCCCTTTTCATTTCTGATTTTGTTAATTAGGATACTGTCTCTGTGCCCTCTAGTTAGTCTGGCTAAGGGTTTATCTATTTTGTTGATTTTCTCAAAGAACCAGCTCCTGGTTTGGTTGATTCTTTGTATAGTTCTTTTTGTTTCCACTTGCTTGATTTCAGCCCTGAGCTTGATTATTTCCTGCTGTCTACTGCTCTTGGGTGAATTTGCTTCTTTTTGTTCTAGAGCTTTCAAATGTGCTGTCAAACTGCTAGTGTTTGCTCTCTCCAGTTTCTTTTTGGAGGCACTTGGAGTTCCCTTTAGGACTGCTTTCATTGTGTCCCATAAGATTGGGTATGATGTGGCTTCATTTTCATTAAACTCTAAAAAGTCTTAAATTTCTTTCTTTCTTTCTTCCTTGACCAAGTTATCATTGAGTAGAGTGTTGTTAAGCTTCCATGTGTACGTGGGCTTTCTACTGTTTATGTTGTTATTAAGGACTACCCTTAGTCCATGGTGCTCTCATAGGATACATGGGATTATTTCAAACTTCTAGTATCTGTTGAGGTCTATTTTGTGACTGATTATATGGTCAATTTTGGAGAAGGTACCATGAGGTGCTAAGAAGAAAGTATATCTTTTGGTTTTAGGATGAAATGTTCCTAAATATTTGTTAAATCTATTTGTTTTATACCTTCTGTTAGTTTCACTGTGTCTCTGTTTAGTTTCTGTTTCCATAATCTGTCCATTGATGAGAGTGGGGTGTTGAAATCTCCTACTATTATTGTGTGCAGTTCAATGTGTTCTTTGAGTTTTAGTAAAGTTTCTTTTATGAATGTGGATGCCCTTGCATTTGGAGCATAGAGGTTCAGAATTGATAGTTCATCTTGGTAGATATTACCTTTGATGAAGTACCCCCTCCTTATCTGCTTTGATAACATCAGGTTGAAAGTCAATTTTATTTGATATTAGAATGGCTATTCCAGCTTGTTTCTTGGGACTATTTGCTTGGAAAATTGTTTTCCAGCCTTTTACTCTGAGGTAGTATCTGTCTTTGTCACTAAGGTGAGTTTCGTGTATGCAACAAAATGTTCTGTTCTGTTTACATAACCAGGCTGTTAGTCTATGTCATTTTATTAGGGAATTGAGTCCATTAATATTAATAGATATTAAGGAAAAATAATTGTTTCTTCCTGTCATTTTTGTTGTTAGAGTTGGAATTCTGTTCATGTGGCTATTTTCTTTCAGTTTTGTTGAAAAATTACTTTCTTGCTTTTTCTAGGATATAGTTTCCTTCCTTGTGTTGGAGTTTTCTATTTCTTATCCTTTGAAGGGCTGTATTTGTGGGAAGATATTGTGTAAATTTGGTTTTGTCATGGAATACCTTGCTTTCTCCATCTATGGTAATTGAGAGTTTTGCTGGGTATAGAAGCGTGGGCTGTCATTTGTGTTCTCTTAAAGTATAACATCTACCCAGGATCTTCTGGCTTTCAAAGTCTCTGGTGAGAAGACTGGTGTAATTCTGATAGTTTTGCCTTTATATGTTACTTGACTTTTATCCCTTACTGCTTTTAATATTCTTTCTTTGTTTTTTGCATTTGGTGTTTTGATTATTATGTGACAGGAGGAATTTCTTTTCTGGTCTACTCTATTTGGAGTTCTGTAGGCTTCTTGTATATACATGGACATCTCTTTCTTTAGGTTAGAGAAGTTTTCTTCTATAATTTTGTTGAAGATATTTACTGGCCCTTTAAGTTGGAGGTCTTCATTCTCTTCTATACTTATTATCCTTAGGTTTGGTCTTCTCATTGTGTCCTGGATTTCCTGGATGTTTTGGGTTAGGGTTTTTTTGCTTTTTGCATTTTTTGACTGTTCTGTCAATGTTGTCTATGTTATCTTCTGCCCCTGAGATTCTCTCTTCTATCTCTTGTATTCTGTTGGTGATGCTTGCATCTATGGCTCCTGACTGACTTCTTTCCTAGGTTTTCTATCTCCAGAGTTATGTCCCTTTGTAAGTTCCTTATTGTTTCTACTTCCATTTTAGATCCTGGAATGTTTTGTTCAATTTCTTCAGCTGTTTGGTTGTGTTTCCTTGTAATTCTTTAAGGTATTTTTGTGTTTCCTCTTTAAGAGTTTCTACCTGTTTATATGTATTCTCCTGTAATTTTTCAAGGGATTTTTGTGTTTCTTCTTTAAGGGATTCTATCTGTTTACCTGTGTTATCCTGTATTTCTTGAAAGGACTTATTTATGTTCTTCTTAAAATCCTCTATCAGTATCATGAGATATGATTTTAAATCTGAATCTTGTTTTCTGATGTGTTGGGGTATCCAGAACTTGCTGTGGTGGGAGTATTGGATTCTGATGATGTCAAGTAATCTTAGTTTCTGTTGGTAAGATTCTTGCATTTTCCTTTTGCCATCTGGTAATCCCTGGTATTAGATGTTCTTGCTCTCTCTGTCTGGAGTTTGTTCCTCCTGTGGGTCTGTAAGTCTGTGTCAGCACTCCTGGGAGACCAGCGCTCTCCTAGCAAGACCTTTGCACAGAAGGTTGTGGAACAGCCCCACTTCCAAAGTACAGATGAAGGCAGGAAGAAACCTGTCCCAGATGCTCTGCTGCTTCTGTGGCATGTGTGCTCCTGGCTGGTCCTGCCTTAGATAGTCACCGGAGAGGAAATGGCCTGAATATTTATTTCTAATGTCAGTATTTGTATCCTGTATAGCTGTGTTGTTTTGTTTTCCCTGGTTTTGTTTTGTTTTGTTTTGTTTTGTTTTGTTTTGTTTTGTTTTTCCAACAGTTAGGAAACACTTTAACCCCAAGTTCCCAGCAGGGTTTGGAAGTTCAAGTAAATGCCATGGTCCCTATCAGCATTCAGCCAGTAATTCTAAAAAACTGAAGTAAAAATATTCAACTCCTTCTGCAGTGAGTGGGATGACTCTGAAGTGCTTATTTACATCAGCTCCATGGCTTTCCCAGGGGATCAAGCTCAATAAATCACTATATCCAGTACCTAATGTGCACTTTACTAAACATGTTTTCCTGTGGCACATCTTCATCTCACTCCTGGTAATCTTTATATCACACAAATAAATTAATTGCATCTGAATTTTTATCTCTGTATCTGAGTGCCCATATTAGACAGGATAAAATTATCCAGAAATGAAACTTCTCAGTATATTCTGAGCTTCTCTCTCTCTCTCTCTCTCTCTCTCTCTCTCTCTCTCTCTCTCTCTCTTTCTCTGTGATAATTAATTTGTGCATGATATTGATATTGTATGTGTTCACATACTAATGAACCTGCATGTATGCCACAGCATCCTCTGAAGTTTAGAAGATGTCTTTGGGTATTTGTGCTTGACTTTCACTTTGTATGATATATAGGGTCTTAATAGTCTGCCAGATCATTCCATTATTTCTTTTTCTCAGTTCTCTGCAGAAGCACTGGAGCCATGCAATGTCAAATTTTACATAGGTTTCTAGGAAGACTAACTCAGGTCCTCATACTTCCAAACCAAATACTTTTATCCACTGATCCATATTCCCAGTCTCATTTTGATATTCCAATATGTACTCCCTTTCTTCAAATATTTTATGTTCTCTAATTTACACTGTTTTATCACAGTCTTGCCAAAAAGTACATATTTCATGCTTGTAAAGGTGACCAAGTTTGATGGGCAAAATTAAGTTTTATTTAATTGAATTTGTCTTGTTAATAATGAGATGATTTTTTCTTTTTAGATGGAAATTATCATTTATATTTTTATGACTTTTTATTGCATTATTGGCCTACATTTTATTATTTTAATTATATAAATATGCGTGTGTATGTGTGCGTGTGTGTGCGTGCGTGCGTGTGTGTGTGTGTGTGTGTGTGTGTGTGTGTGTGTGTGTGTGTATAGATACGTGTATATGAATCCTGGTGCCCAAAGAGTCCAGAAGAGGGCATTAGATCCCTCTGCAGCTGAAATTAACAAGCAGTTGTAAGTTATGCAGCATAGGTTATGGGAATTGACTCAAGTCCTTTTAAGAAATGTACATACTCTGAATCACTAAGGCATTTCTGCAGTCCTCACATTCTACATTCTAATTGGATAACCCTTGTTTGCATTCAGTTCATGGTCTCCTTTAATAGTAAGTGTATCTCTCTTTCATTGTAAAATTAGCTAGCTAATCCATTGCACTCACATGCTATTTGCCTCCTAACCAATTGGGAAATGTTTCCTTCAATGTGCTGTGTCCTGTCTGATAGACAAACTATTTATGTTTATATTGGCAAACCACTATTAATAGATAACATAGAAGGAAATGTTAAATTAATTTACTTGTATTGTTACTGTAGTAGGGAGCACAAATGACAAATGGTGAACTGTCTGCAGTTCGAAGAAGTAATGTTCTTGTACATTATCTTGCTTATAAAACATGAACGAGGATTTCTCAGACACTGAATCACCAACCAGGCAACATACCCCAGCTGATATGAGGCCCCCAACACATAAACAGCAGAGGACTGCTGGTTCTGGACTCAGTCAGAAAAGATGCAACTGTCAAGAGACTTGAATCCCCAGGGAGTAGGGAAGTCTGGTGGGGTGGAGTGGGGACATCCTCTTGGTGACATGGGGAGGTGATGAGGTATAGGATGTGGAATAGGTGGGCCAGGAGGTAGGTAAAGTCTGGACTATAAAAAAATGATTAAAGAATAAATTTTTAAAAAGAAAAATAAATAAAACATGAATGGCCCTAATTTGCTTCTTTCTGTACATTCTCACAACCTTAACCAGGGAACATTACATTATATATCTTTTCCTATGGAGTAGAAGTATAAATTCACATTAGTATCACTATGAGTATCTTAGATCCAGTCTCTGTCTAAATATAATGAACCACTGCCATTAAATCAAATTTCAAGTACCAACAGGCATTCCTAGGAATAATTAGCCTTTATTCTTTCTAACAAGTCATCTGTTCTGACCATTTTTATGATCTCATTTCTGACCCCGATTAAAACAACTCAGACTTTATGGAATTTTAAAAGCATTTCTACTGATGCATCATTATCGTCCCTGGATAATTTGAAAGGCTTATGAAACACAAATGTCACTCTGGGTAACATGTTCTGAGCTGGGTTAATTCCCTCATTTACAGATTTGGCCTGCTGTTGACTGGATACCTCTGCATCGATGGCTTTGATCTGCTAGACCTGATGTTTAGACCATTTATTATATTATTTATAATCAATTTCTTTTTTATTGTCACAATAATTTCCAAATATTGGATGGTTGCCTCTCCACTTAGGGCCAACATATTTCATAAAAGAAACATGCTAAATGATTAAGCCTCAACAATTGGCAGCCCAAGGAAGTCAAGGGAAATGTAGATTTATCCTCACTGCACTGCCCATCTGCCTCTTATCCAGGAAGGTCTTTATGCATCATTACATACTTGCTTCATCTATGCACTTAGAAATCAGAATGAAAGAGGCCAGGTCTATGAGTTATATTCCCCACTTCCCACCAACTGGTAACTTCTATCCTCTAGAAGACTGGAAGGTGAATTAGTTTTTGTTCCCATATAGTAGTGTTTTCCAACCTGTGGGTCACGATCTCCTTGGGGGTCATATGTCAGGTATCCTGCATGACAAATATTTACTTTAAGATTCATAGCAGTAACAAGATTTTATTTATAAAGTACCAACAAAATAATTTTATGGTTGGGAGTCACAACAACTTAGAAACTTATATTAAAGAATTTCAGCATTAAGAAGGTTGAGAACCATTGCCATGTAGAATCTTGATGTCTAACAAAGCCCTTTTCTCATGATTATTGAGTATCATGAGAATCTTTAAAAGCTGTGTTAAATGATGTTCATGTGTCATCTTACTTAATCCTTAAAATCATATGGAGTACATAATTTTACAACTACCATTTTATTCACAAGCAAATTAAAGCAAGGAATTAATTCTGTCGATCACTCAAAATCTTAAAGATCTTGAATCCATAGTTGTGCTCAGGCATTCCCATTATAGAAACTTTTCTGTACAAATTTAGAGTAGTTAAATACTGATCCATAAAACCATATTTGTAATGTATAAAACATAGTCATTAGTCTCTATATAGAGATAAATAGAAAAGACAGAAAATATCAAGTATGGTGGCACCCCTTAATTCTTGCACTTCTAAAGCAGAGGCAGGAGGATATCTGTGAATTTGAGGTTAGTTTTACTTATATGGTGAATTTTAGGCCAGTAAGTACTTTATAGGGAGACATGGTTCTGCAAAATAATAATAATAAAATAAATACATTTAAAAGAAATGATAGAAATTTTATAGCATGATTACAAAAACTAATATTTGTATTATAAAATTCAACCTAATGAGTAAAAATTGTGTGTTTAGATGGATACCAATTTGGATTGGTCACTGGAGGCCTGATATTATTACTGATGTTATGATATACTTACAGACAGGAGCCTAGCATGGCTGCCTTCCAAGAGGCCCAACAAGCAGCTGACTGAGACACACACAGATACTTACATCCAACCAATGGACTGAAGTCAGTACCTCTGTGATTGTATTAGAGAAAGGTTGGAAGAAATTGAGGAGGAAGGTGGCCCCATAGGAAGACCAACAGTCTCAGCTAACCTGGACCCCCAAGATCTCTCAGACACTGAACCAACACCCAGGCAACATACGCTAACTGGTATGAGAACCCCAGCACATATACAACAGAGGACTGCCTGGTCTGGCCTCAGTGAGAGAAGATACACTTAACCCTTGAAAGACTTGAGGCCTTGTAAGATTGGGTGGGGCGGGGTAGGTTTGAGTGTGGTGGGAAACTAGGGGTATGGTGGGGGTGGGGACATCCTCCTAGAGACAGGGAAGAGGAATGGGATGAGGAACTGTTGGAGGACAGAACAAGAGAGGGATAGAGACTGGACTGTAAAAAAAAAAAAAAAAAAAAAAAAAAGATTAAGGATAATAATAATAATAAATGGTGTGTTTATTAGTAAGTTAAAAACTATATATTATGATTGCCTGTGTAAGTGATGTACATGATATGGTATAGTTGGAGGAAAGAGGAGAAGCTATAGACTCTGGTTTCTCCTACACTTATGTGGGTTCTAGGAATGAAATTCAGGGCTCTGGGACTGTGTGAGAAGCATATTTACCCATTGAGCTATCTCAGCCCTATTAACTTAAGGAATAAGAATATGGAACTAACCAACATGTAAATAGAACGTACACATTCATAGACCAAGAGAATGCAAAGTATTCCTTGTTTTTTACAAAATGCTTTTACTTTTAAGAATGACCTGTTCTTTGCTTTAGAAACTTTAGAACTGTGAGTATCTAAGGGAATTATCTGGGAAGGTGTACTGAGATTAACATAAGAATGGTCTCCACAATACTGCTTAAGATGGACAAAGAACAGTTGTCAAAAGCTGGAGATAGTTAATAAAAAGCATACAACTAACTGGATGCTGATTATTGTCAATAAGAAAAATAGTGAAGAAAAGTGAGTTATGTTTATAGTTGGAAAAAAGAGATTCACAAAAAATGATTCAAATAAGTAAAATTTACAATTCTCATTTAACACACACACACACACACACACACACACACACACACACACACTGAAAATGAGTGAAAGACTAAAATCTAAGACTTTAAGTGCCTCAAGGAAAACATCATGTAAAACTTCATGGCATAGGTCTTGGTAAAAGTTTCTTGGATATAACAAGCACACAGAAGTCAAAAACAGACAAGTAGGGATGATATCAAACTAAAGCACCTCCACTGAGCACAGAGCATGCTCACCAGAGTAAATATAAGAAAGGAAGAAAATATGTCTATGTCATAATGAGGATATGCAGCTGATGTCCAAAGCAGGAAAGGGATTCCTCGCAAAATTTGGTAGCAAACCCACCAGCAAACATTAACCTCAAAAATGGCCCAATTTAAACATGAATAAAAGGACAGATTGGACATTTCCTCAATAAAACACTGTAAATGGAAAAGGGAAAGAACTTTTAAATAGCCAACTGGTATTATATTATTAATATAAAAAGTGCCTCCATATTGTTGTCTAGGAAATACAAATCAAATGGCAAAGAAGTATCATCTCATGCCTATTACCAAAACAAAAGCCAAGCATCAGATGTTTGTGTGGATGTGGAAAAGTGAGAATCCTTGTGTAATTTAATGGGAAAGTAATGAGATGCTACTACCTCAAAAATTAAACTAGAACCACTGTATGAGTCAACAATTTGATTTCTGGATTGCTGACAAAGAAATTAAAAGTCAAAATTTCTAAGAGATAGCTATATGACCCTGTTTGCAAAATTATTCAACACATGAAAGGATAAAAGCAAACAAAATTCAGTGCAATAGCAATGCAAATAATTAAATGTATGTAGTAGTGTGTACATATACAGAATTTAAGGATACAAAGAACAAATAGCGCTACTGATAACTTGAAGTTATGAGGAAACTCAGAGGACATTATGTGAAGTGAAACAAGATAGACAAGGAAATTCAAATATTACAAGAGCCAGTTCCAGTAACAAATTTAACATAGTCAAATTCTTAAATATAGAGAAGAAAATGGTGGTGTTGAAGGTCTGAAAGGTAAAGAACTTGGAAATGTTAGTCAAAAGGCACAATACCATGCTTATGAAAGATAAAGCAGATAGATCTTCAGGTGGTACTGATATGTAGGAAGGATATGGGCACTTAGAAGATGAGGCCTCATTGAAGGAAGCATGGGGAATTGGCCTTTGGAGTACATGTTGGTCTCAAGTATCTTGCTTCTCTGTGCTTCCAGCTTGCCTTGAATGTATCAGGATTGTCCACCACATACCATTGCTACCATGATGTTCTTATCTCTCAACAAGTTCTCAGTCCACTAAGCCAATGGCTATATGCTGAGATCTCTGAACATGGACCAAAATAAATTATTTGTTTATGTCAGGTATTTGCTGAGAAATGATGAGAAAACATACCCAACAATATTGATATAATATTAAATGTTCTTATCATAAAAGTGAGTAGGAAAAAGGAAAAGGAGACAAACTTTGAAATGTGGTAGATATGATTCTAGCATTCAGGACTGTGGTAGTTTAATTGAAATGCCCTCCACTCCAAGTCTCAGGCATTTGAGTACAAGGGCTCCAGTTTGGGGTACTATCTGGAAAAGCTTAGGAGTTTGGTCCTAGTTGAAGGAAGTATGTCGCTGAAGGGATACTCTAACACATATCAAGGACACATGCTCCACTATGTTCATAGCAGCCTTATTTATAATAGCCAGAAGCTGGAAACAACCCCAAATGTCCCTCAACAGAGGAATGGATACAGAAAATGTGGTACATTTACACAATGGAATACTAATCAGCTATAAAAACAATTACTTTATAAAATTTGCAGACAAATGGATGAAACTTGAAAATATTGTGAGTTAAGTAACCCATTCACAAAAAAAAAAAAAACCACACATGGTATGCACTCATTGATAAGTGGATATTAGCCAAAAAGAAGCTCAGAATACCCAAGATACAACTCACAGACTATATGGAAACCCAAGAAGAAAGAAGACCACACTAAACTGCTGATGCTACAGTTTCAGAATGGGGAAGAAAATAATCTTGGGCAGTAGAGGGAGAGAGGGATCTGGGAGGGAGAGATGAAAGGGAGGGAAAAAGAGGGGCCGGTTTAGGTACATGAGGAGATGGGGAGAAGTACAGATGGTCAGGAATTTGAAAGGAGGAGAGTACCACTGGGAGTAGCCACTAGAAAGTCCCAGATGCCAGGGACCCAAGAGGTTCCCAGGAACCAACAAAGGATGACATTAACCGAAATACTCAACAAAGGGGAGATAGAACCCGTAGACACCATATCCAGTGCATAGGCACGGCCCCCAGTTGAGGGATGGGGCCACTCACCCACCTCAAAAATATTAATCCACAATTCCTCCTGACAAAAGGAAGTGCAGGTACAGAGAGTGGAGCACATCCAGAGACTGCCCCACCTAGGGATCCATCGCATCTGCAGACCCCAAACCCAGACACTATTGTTGATGCCAAGAAGCACTTGCTGACAGAATCCTGGTGCAGTTGTCCCCTTGGAGGCTCTGCCAGAACCTGACCAATACAGGTGAGGATGCTTTCAGCCAACCATCAGACTGAATAAGGAGACCCTAATGGAAGAATGGGGAGAAGGACTGAAGGAGCAGAGGGAATTGCAACCCCTCAGGAAGAACAACAGTATCAACTAACCGGACCCCCCAGAGTTCCCAGGGACTAAACTACCAACCAAAGAGTTCATGGAGGGACCCATAGCTCCAGCTGGAAGAGGATTGCCTTATCAGGCATCACTGGGAGGGGAGTGCCTTGGTCCTGTGGAGGCTCGATGACCCAGGTGAATGCTAGGACAATGAGGCAAGTGTGGGTGACAGGTGGGGGAACACCCCTCATAGAGGCAGAGGGAGAGGATAGGGGAGTTGTGGAGGGGAAAATGGAAGGGGGATAACATTTGAAATGTCCATAAATAAAAAAACCAATAAAACATGAAAAAATGAGAAAAAAAACCTAACCCTACTCCTAGTTTTCTGTGTTTCATGTTTTCAGTTGAAGATGTGAGCTCTCAGCTACTGTTTCCACCGGTGTACTAGCTGTCTGATGCTTGCTGCCATGTTTTCCAAACCTGATAGACTGTTATTCTTTTGTAATAATAAGCTTAAGTAAATACATTTTTTCCTTTAAGTTGCCTTTGTCATGTTGTTTTAGCACAGCAACAGAAAAGTAACTGATAGAGAATGATGTTTATGTCCCAGGGTTATTTTTATCTCCAAACTCATGAAGTTGTAGATATTACATACATGCTACTTTTATATGC
>JADRCD010224341.1:0-13980 GCA_019843815.1 Montemys delectorum | reverse complement strand
ATCTGGCCAGCCTAAAGTAAATTAACCAGTGTGTGCTGGAGGTAGTGGTATAGGCACACACTTTTATCCTAGCACCCAGCAAGCAGGTGCAGGTGGATCTCTGTAAGTGTGTATGGGGGCAGGTGGGATGGGAGTCCACTTGTGGAGACCAAACAGAAATACTTTGTGGAGTCAGTTGCAGGGATTAAACTCAGGTTGCTAGACTTGTTCAATTTTACCTGCTGAGCCATCTAACCAGACCCTAAATTAAAATGCCTTAAATATATACTCACTGAAAATGTTAGTGAGTCTAGAGAGATAACTCAGTGGGTAAAGGTTCTTGCTGCAAAGCCTCATGACATGACCTCAGTCCCCAAGACTCACATGGTGTCATGAGCGTACTGACACTTGCACCCCAAGTAAATGATAAATGAAAATTTAAAAAGAAGCTTAAATGGAATTGTCATATTGCCCCAGTGATGGGAACAGTTAGCCTGACTCTCTAACCTGCTGCCTCAGAAGCCTCCTCCTGAGGTCTCGGGAGCAGGAGTGTTAGGAGCCCTTGGCCAGTGCGTTCACTGCTGGAGGTCAGCTGGCGGTTTTGAGAAGAGCTGCTTAGCTGTCTGCCTTACAAAGTCTGATGGTGTTGGTGGCTTGTGTTGATTTGACCTTCAACTGAATAGTCCCAGGGGATTATCCTCTCTGTCTCTGTCCTCTGGTTTAGGAATGGAGGCTCTGTCCTATTTACCTGCCTACTTTTTCTACTTCCCAGAGATCCCATCTCTGCACATTACAAGTGAAGTTTCTACTTCTAACCATACTGGTATGAAGCTTTGACAGTAAAGCTGTGTGGATTCCCAGCAGGTCTGGGCACCATCACTGGTCCTCCTTAGACTGTCTGTCCCTTCTAGATTCAGGTTTCTTTCCCAATGTTAGGGTTATGCTTGTTTGAATGGATTGATTTATACTCCTTTTTAGGTGTCCAGATTATATACATTTCCGTATGTCCCCAGAGGCCTCCCTAGAGCCATCCACAGAGCAGACATTCTCTGTAAGGGTGTCCTGCTCTTTTTTTGTGACCTAGAGACAGGATTTGGTGAGAAGCTTCCTTGATGTTGCTGCACCACACTGCTTCTCTGTGCCGTCAGCAATGACATGCATCATCAGTTTGCCTCTGTGTCAAGGTGCTAAGTACTGGGCTGCCAGGTCCTGAGTGCTTGGGCTCCTTTAGAGCCATAGTGGTTGGTTTTTTTCTTGCTGTTTGTCATTACCATCTGGGGAGAGAACCTAGCACAAAGTAAACCTGCCTGTTGCATTGGCTAGCTAGAGTTCATTGGAGACATGAGCTTAGGAGGCCACAGTTACAGCAGACAGTGATTGCCATGGGCACCAGCTAGAGCCCCCTGAAGCTGGCGCACTTCAGGCTCTACAAACTGGCGCACTTTGTCCTGGACTTCAGTGACCAGACAGAGGCTGCAGCAGGGTGTTGTTTGGGGGTTTGTCCTGTCAGCTGACTCACTTCTCAGACACCCCCAAATCCTAAATAAATACGGAATTAGTAGAAGTATTTGAGAGGTTCATAAAACTTTCCAGGTTTTCACAAAGTAAGCAAACCTGTGTTTTCTTCCTTCCTTCTTTCCTTCCATACAAGGAAGGTGACTTTGAACCATTAACTCATTTGCATGGCACACTTTAAAAAGACAGCCAAGGGCCCAGCCCTTTCTTCTGGTGGGCTCTGGCTCACTTCTGCCACTTGTGCTGGCTTTTCAGCTGTTAACAGGCGGGGTGTGGGGCTTGGGCTCCTCCTGCCTCACATCCTGGAGAGGAAGGGCTTTGCTATAACCTGTTCACATGTTAGTAGAAGCGCGCTTTCAGTTTCTCAGTCTCGTTTTCAGTGTATTTAGCAGCGGTAAACAATTGAAAACATTCCTACATTGTTTGGTTTTAGATTTTAGTGAATCTTTGTATCTTTCTGGGAAAGTGATGTCATGAGAAGTTGCTTCAATGAAGCTTAAAGGAAATGCTGAGTTGATGCAGTGGCGTCTGTTTGGCTTAAAATCTCTTTAAGATTTGTTTTCTGACTTCTCTTGCAGCTCCCTCCGTACAGTGGGACTCTATGTAGCATACAGGCTGAAGATGAACTGCCAGATGGTAAGCTGGGTCACATGGACTGAATGGGCAGGAAACCTGTAAGCATGTCCAACATTGGGTCATCTTCTTTTCAACTTAAATTTTTACTTATTCATTTATTTGGGGGTGGGCTATGATGTGTGAGTTTATTGGAGTGTGCTTTGTGTGTGGAAGTCAGAGGTCAGTTCCATGGAATAGGTCCTCTTCTGCTTTTACTTGGGTTCTGGGGATTGGTTAGAGGTCATGAGGCTTGTGCTGCAAGTCTCTTGCTGAGCTGTCTCCCTGATCTATGTGTGGAGTCTCATTCTCTGTGGTTTAGCAGGCTTAGGTTTGTGATCTTAACTCAGCCTCCCTAGAACTGCAATATCAGGTCAGCTGGAGTCAGCATTTCATTGAGCTTAAAACTTCTGCTCTGAACTGCAGCTCACTTAACTCTATCTTAGAGTTTCCATTGCTGGGAAGAGATACCATGAGCAAGGCAACTATTTAATTGGGTTGGTTTACAAGTTCAGAGGTTCAGTCCATTATGATCATGGAGAGAAAGAAGCCTGGCAGTGTCCTGGCAGGCCTGGCACCGGGAGCTGAGAGTTCTACATCTTGTTCTGAAGGCAAGCAGAGAAGACTGTCTTGAAAGCAATTAGGAGGGTCTCAAAGCCCACCCTCACAGTGGCACACTTCCTCTAACAAGGCCACACCTACCCCAACAAGGCCACGCCCCACGGGCCAAGCATATTCAAACCTCAACTACCAAGTCACTCAAATTGGCAAGTGTGCTTGCAAGTTTGTGCCATGCTCCAGAACTCTGAGCATGGTAAGGAGTGGTCAGGAGAAAGGTGCTCTGGTTCCTCAGCAGGCGCTGCTGTTGTGGGTGTCACTCCACATGGCTGTGCTCAACTCTGCTGGGTCTAGGGCCATGTGGAGCTGTTCTAGCAGTTGGTGTTGATGTTCCATCTGTTCCACATGCCAGGGCATTTAGGTCTCCAGTATGAGCCCTGGCTGATTGATGGCTAAGGGTAGTGTTTATCAAGGTACAGCAGTGTTTGTTACTGAGGTATGTTTAACACAACCTGCTATGCAGTCACCGCAGGCCCAGACGGTCATTTCTAGTCAGGATTGTTTTAGGTTCTTGGCTTCCAAGAAAAAGTCTTTTTTGTAGAACCAAGCATTAGATTACATGTTGCGCTAGCATGTCAGACATGTGATAGGGTGTTAATTATAACTCAGGCTCATGTATGAACTGGAAAAGACTAAGGCAGCTTTATCTATGGGAATCTCTCCGAAAGTGAGTAGGAATGCTAGCAGTCTGCAGTTAGATCTTAAGGGACAGGGCAGGCTTAGTAGCAGCTTAGTATAGTTAGCAAAGTGAACAGCTGTAGGAGCAAGCTGCATATGTCCAGCTCCATGTGTGGGTCCCTGGGGCATCACTGTGTGCCTTGCATGCAGTGTCTACCGATGCCCTCACCTGTGACAGTCATTCTTCCCTGCAGTAAGACGTTCAGGGTCTTGCCGCCTGCTTGCACAGTTAATTGACATGAGCACTTAAGGAGCCGTAGTTCTCAGACTGTGTGGGTCATGGCCCTTTAGGGGGTTGAATGACTCCTTCACGGGGCACACCAGATACTTACATTATGGTTTATAATGGTAACAAAATTGCAGTTATGAAGTAGCAACACAATAATTGTATATTTGGGCATAAACACAACATGCGGAACTGTTTTGAAGGGTCGCAGCATCAGGAAGGTTGAGAACTGCTCTAGGGCCTTCCATACCAAGTTAATGAGTCTGCCTCCCTTTAAGACTACCTGGAAGTGGATGGGAGGGCCTGCGTACATTTCTGACTGTCTGTCATTGCCTAGTGTCTATTGAGAATGCTGCGGCCCTTCATCATGTGTGTGAAGGAAGAGCTTCCTTCCTGTCTGCTTCCCAGCCTGGGCAGTCACGGCAGGTGACCTCAGGGCAGGCACCTTAGTTGTACCTTATCTGCCACCATTTCTAGGCAGTTGCTGAACTTTGAAACAGTGTGTCCCTTGCTGTCCATTCAGTTAACTGTTCTACTGCTGTCTGCATAGCTTCCATGGGAATTGTGCACAATGCTGGGATTAAAGGGTGTCACCACACCCCAATGGGACAGTATTTTCATAAACTATTCAGTCTTCTCTTGCTTGCCCCTTCCAGTCAGCCTCCCACTGAGCCATATCTGAAGTCATTCTACTCCCCCCCCCCCCTTTTCACTGTTAACTCAATTACTCTCACCAGTGAACTCCCCGAGCCTTCCCCTGCATGGGAAATCTCCAACTGCCATACTTGATAGAACTCACTTTGAGAAATATTGCTTTAAAATGCCCTTGCTTTTTTTTTCTTTTCTTTATAATGTATGTGTGTGGAGTTTTACCTTTTTATGTGTATATCTGTGTACCTTGTATGTGCCTTGTGCCCAAAGAGGACATGGAATCTCTTAGACTGGAGTTCCATATAGTTGTGAGCTGCCATGTGGTTGCAGGGAATTGAACCTGGGTCCTCTGGAAGAGCAGCCAGTGCTCTTAACCACCAAGCCATCTCTCACCTAGGCTGCCTTGTTTTCCCTGAGCTCCTTTCCCACCAGAGAAACTTTTACATGCCCACAGTGTTGTCTTCCTTATGCATTGTTGGGGTATTCAGTCACATTTGTAGGCTTCTCCTTCCTTCACCCGAATGATGAAGGGGTGGGCCTAAGTCTGAACTTCATGCTGAGTGGGTGTGGGTGTGGGTGTGGGTGCGCACACGGCAAACCCCTGTGAAAATAAGAGGAACTGGCCTGAAGTGCTGAGATATCAGGTCACACCTAGACCATTGTTGTGATAAGATTTAGAATGGATGTGAAAGGCGCTTTCTTTCTACTGGAATAATCAGTCCAGTAAGCTTTACTGCACAGCACAGCATACCCGAATGATTTCACAACATTATACTTGTCTCAGAGGGGAGTCTTCCAAGCACATGCACGTTAGTGTTTGTGGCTGGCAACTTCAAGCATCATGAATTTACTCGTACATGGAAGATCATAGAATAGACCCTAGACTCTAAGTGTAATAGAAGCCATTCCATTCCAAAGTGAGGGAAAAAATTGCTCAGTCAGTGGCCTCCTACAAACACAGGCAAAACTGCTGTGTCACTGCTAGTCACTAGGGCAGGATTGACTTTCTTCTCGTCCCAGCTACATGCACCCCACCCCCACAGTTAGCATGTCATTGGCTTTCCCTTGGACCTTCGTTTCCCCCCTTCCCATGAAAAATCTCACAACCCCTCCAGGATTAAACATCCTTAGAACATAATTTTTGGGTTATAATTCTGTCCTTGAAATGTAGGGCTTAAAAACCGTTGCCACCTTGTATAATACTCTTAAGACATTAATTTCAGATGCATGGCCATTTCATGGAAACAACAGTGGCCTTCCATGTTGTGGAAGGTTAAAGTTGATTCTAGTAACCCACTTTCAAAGATATGGACTAAGATAAGATACACTGTCCACCCCGACATGCATGGGAGGTGCAGGTTAATGCTAACTGGAAAGAGCACACATTGGAACTTGGATGGGAATTTACAGGTTCAAAGCCCTGGGCAGGTACAGTGTTTCATGCCTGTGATCCTAGACCCTGAAACAGGCTGGGCTACACAATGGATCCTGTCTCACATTCCCTCAAAGTTTAGTCCTAGCTGGTTTTGTGGACTTGAAAAGTGGTTTACCACCCCAATCTGAATTGAGTCACTAGCTAACTGCTCTTAAGGCAGGGGCCACATCTAAACCTTAGTTAGTGTTCAGTGGAGGAGTCCAAGAGCCAAGGGACAGACACTGCAAGGGCTTACTTATCTATCACATGGGATTTTGCACATAGACTGCCTAGCGGCTCCTGGTTCTGCAGCTTCCTGGGAGAAGCTGATGTAACAGTGTCTCAAGTTGTGCCACCAGAGCCCACATCTGCTCAGGCATAAAGCATGCATGAGGATTGCAAGGAGGGAAAAGGTCTCAAGTCTCACTGTATAGTCCAAGCTGAGACTTGGGACTTTTTGGTTTTTGGAGACAGGGTTTCTCTGTGTAGCCCTGGCTGTCTTGGAACTCACTCTGTAGACTGTGCTGGACTCAAACTCAGAAATCTACCTGCCTCTGCCTCCCATGCGCTGGGATTAAAAGTGTGTGCCACCACTGCCCAACTGAGACTTGGACTTTTTATGCCTGAGCTTTGTGTGTCAGGATTACTGGTGTGAGCCAGCATCTATCTCTATATCTCTGTGTCTTTGTCTCTGTCTCTCTCTCTCCTTCCTTAAACAAATCAAGATATGAGTAACTCCAGGCAAGCATGTTGTGTGCCGCTGAGCTAGTGTCTGAGGAACATTTCTAAGCCACAAGATGCTTGTGTGTTGATTTATACAGTGAGGCTGCCAGCGGCCACCACAGAGTAGGGGGTGACCTTGAATTCCTAATTCTACCTCAGCCACTCCAGGGCTGGAACAACATGCCCCAGTAATTTTTAATTACAAATTTAATTTCTCCCTTCTGTTTTTAAAACTCTGTTACCCAGATATCCAAGGATGAAGGTAGGCTATTATTATACACCCAAGTTGATCTTGTTTTATAGATGTCATTTTCAACAGACTAGGCTAATGCCTGTCATAGCCATGTTAGAAAATAGTAAAGTGTCACCTCTCAAAGAGGACCAGTGTTTTGGATACTATGTAGCTTGCACCCTGTACTCTATGGACAGGCATTGACTGATCATTTCTTCTCAGCAGGACAAGAACATCAGAGGATCGAGTTTGGCGTAGACGAAGTCATCGAACCTAGTGAGGGCCTGCCGAGAACCCCTAGCTACAGTATTTCAAGCACCTTGAACCCCCAGGCACCTGAATTTATTCTTGGTTGTACGGCTTCCAAAAAGACCCCTGATGCTGTAGAAAAAGAGGAGACCTACAGCTCCATTGACCAGTACCCAACCTCAGCGTTGGCTCTAGAGAGCAACTCTAACACAGAGGCTGAGACCTTGGAGAACGACAGTGGTGCCAGCGGTCTTGGTCAAAGGGAGCGGAAAAAGAAGAAGAAGCGGCCCCCTGGGTACTACAGTTATCTGAAGGATGGTGGTGAGGACAGTGCTTCCCCAGCTGCCCTAGTCAACGGCCATGCCACTTCAGTGGGCACGAACAGCGAGGGTGTGGAGGATGCTGAGTTCATGGTGGACATGCTCCCGTCAGTCATGCCCAGGACTTGTGATAGCCCTCAGACTCCCATGGACTTCATCAGTGACCCTGTCCCTGATAGTCCTTTCCCCAGGACACTGGGCAGTGATGCCAGGACTGCAGGGCTGCGTGAGGGCTGCCATGAAACTGACTTTGAGCAGCCCTGCCTCCCTGCAGACGGCCTGCTAAGGACAGCTGGGACGCAGCCCTACGTTGGCACCGATACTACTGACAACCTCGCAGTTGCTAATGGAAAAATACTTGAATCCCTGGGCGAGGACACTGCTGCCAATGGGGTAGAACTGCACACTGACGAGGGTGTAGACCTGGACCCTGCAAAGCCCGAGAGCCAGTCACCTACTGCCGAAATTGCGCTCTCTGCCTCTGGCGCCATTCCCATTAGCCAGCCTGCAAAGTCCTGGGCTAGCCTCTTTCATGATTCTAAGCCCTCTTCCTCCTCACCCATGGCGTATGTCGAAACTAAGTGTTCCCCCCCTCTCCCATCCCCCCTGGCCTCTGAAAAACAGGTGGAAGTCAAAGAAGGGCTTGTTCCAGTGTCAGAGGATCCCGTAGCCATAAAGATTGCAGGTACAGTTAAATGACAGGCTGAGTGGACCTGGGAGCAGTCTGTGGGGAGCCCAGTGGTGGTAGCTGACCGGTGTGGAAACAGTAGGAAAGGACTTGTATGCGATAACGTCCAGTAGTCTAACAGTATGTGTAGGAAGGAAGACGGAGGGAGAGGGTGCTATGCCTCTGTTAGCAGGGAAAGCCTGTGTCTATTAAGACTTTGTTCTTACTGACAAATTCCATGTCCATTTCTTGGTGCCATACTTTTGTCATGTATGACACACATGCCCTGTGCTGTACTAGGTGTCCCTCCATCAGGTCTGGTGAGCCTCCTCAGTTCACATTCACTGCGTACACTCTTTCTGTATCTACAGAAGAAAGAACTCTAAAAAATAACACAGGCCCCTCTCTATCTTCCCTTAGTGACTTTGGGTTCAGTGATGGATTGCATTCAGAATTATAGCACCAAAGTAAGGGTAGAAGTCAGGCAGGGCTGGATGCATGGTGCAGAAGCCTCAGGTCCCAGCTCCCAAGACAGCTGCAGCGTGCCCCTGGAGTGCTCAGCGCCCCATAGACATTAAGGTGGATCCTCTTGATGGTTGGGGTGACAAATCGAGGCATTTAATCACATTGGAAACACTTGTAATTCCAGTTCTTAGGAGGCTGGGGCAGGAAGAGTGGCAGTTTGAAGCCAGCCTGGCTTCAGTAGCAAGGCCCTGTCTCAAAAGAAGCCAAAACAAAGATTGTTCTGAGTGTTCTTAGTGTTCTGAGGTCCCTTCAAATGAGAAAATTGATGAAATTTTTATTGTTTTGGGATTCATATGTTTGTTGTGTTTATCTTTGGTATAACATCTTGTCATGTAGCCTAGGCTGGTCTTGTACTTGCTTTTGGCCCAGACTATCTTCAAAGTAGCTTTTTCCCCCTGCTCCTACCTCCTGAGTCCTGGGATCACAAGGTATGCCACTATACTCTGTGGCGGTCATTATTTATTATTTTTAACTTTTATGTATATGGCTCTTTTGCCTTCATGTATGTCTAGGTAACACTCTGGGTTCCAGCAGATACCAGAAGAAAGCATCAAATCCTCTTGACCTAGAGTTGTAGTCTGTTGTAAACCCTTGTGTGGGTGCTGGAAATCTAACCCGGCTCTGCTGGTGCTGTTAACTGCTGAGGATTGTAGTTTTGAAGTAAAGTGATTTTCTTCTCTGCACACCACCCCCCAGCACCTTTTTTCTTTTTTCTTTTTTTCTGTTAATTAAAAATTTATTTTATTTTATGTGTGTTTTGCCTGCATGTGCGCCATGTGGGTGCTGGGAATTGAACCCACATCTACAAGAGCAACAAGTGCACTTAACCTCTGAGCCATCTCTCCAGCCCATTTTTCTTTTCAGTTTCACTTTGTATCTCATGCTTTTTACAGATGGTAAAGTTTTGCTCCCAAGTACTGGAATTCTCCATGCATTGTTCCACCCCCTGCCTGATTTATTCACTAGATATTGGATATATTTCTTCTAGAATGTATTTGTTGTAGGACTAGAGATGGCTCAGTACGTTAGAGTGCTTGTTATACAAACTCGAGGATCTGAGCTTGCATCTCCATACATGTCAAAAAGCTGTGGCCTGTAACTGTCACTGGGGTCAGAGACAGGGAGATTCTGGGAGCTGGCTGGGAAGCAGGCTAATCTAGAGGTGAAGCTCTCCGACTTCTGTGCCAGCCAGGGAAATTGAAACAGCAATAGTACCACCAGTTTTAACCAGACAGGTCTGAGGGATGAGACACACTCTTCTGTTTACCTCTGTTACTCTCAGTGCATATTGGCCCTTCGGGTGTAGTGGGCTCAAGACAGGGTTTCTTTGTGTAGCCCTGACTGTCCTGGAATTCACTCTGTAGACCAGGCTGGCCTCAAATTCAGAGGAGGCCTGGCTATGCCTCCTGAGTGCTGGGACTGAAGGCATGTGCCACTACTGCCCACCTGTATTGCCATTTTTAGTAGGAGTAACTGACTCAGGAAAACAGTGGAAGGAAACGAGAACCATGGAACTGATAGACTACTGGCCAGAGAAGAATGTCTGTGCACTGCTCTTGGGAATAAGTGAGCAACAAGATGCTCAGGGCTGACTACTGGGCTCTCCTGTGAGCATGGGCAGCCATCAGGGTTGGGGCAGCAGTCTGGGGACAAAGGGCACGGAGAGTTCTTTTGATGAAGTACCAGCATTAGGGTCTTGTTTTCAAAGAACTTTGAATATAGGCTCTAAGGTGCTGAGCCATCTCTCCAGCCTCAAGAGAAAAATAGAATAATCTTTAGGGAAGGAAACATCTAGATATCTCTTCTGTACCCGTCTCTAAAGAGTTACCCTGCACCCAAGGATTCTACCAGAAGTGGTCTGAGCATTGCCTGCAGCAGTTGTGCGTCCTGTTGGCTGCCTTGTTCTGTGTCCCAGGTGTGCTTGCCTGCAGGTGTTACACAGACCACTGGGTGGCGCTAAGAGACTGACTTGCTATCTTGGTAGGAAAATAGAAAATGCTTTTGGACCTGCTGACTCTCGGAGAGAAGGACCTTGTAGAGATCAGCCTTGAACATGTGGCTTCCCCATTTGAAAGGAGTTGATCATAGTTGGCTTCAGATTGGATTGCGTTCTCGGATGCACAGGGCGCTGCCATCTATAGGAGCCCCCAGGCTGTTGAGGTCACTCTAGTCCACAGAAGCTTGTTCTAGGGCTTAGTGCAGCCATCTTACCTAGTTCCCCCTGGAAAGGGAATCAGCTCTGTCAGATGTAGTGCTGGGTTCTTTTACACTGGTGCAATACACTCGGAACACTAGTAATACGATGCGTGGTCTTTCATGTGAGTGGGTGTTTATGCTTGCTAAAGGCATCTCATGGGTTCAGAGGTCAGCTTTTAGGGAGCTGGGTCTCACCTTCACCTCTTTTGTTTCTGCCGCTTCACTGCATACTGTGCCCAGGTCAGGTACCCACAGGTTTGGGGAGATTCTTACCTTAGCCTGCAGTCTCTCCATAGGAATGCTGGGATTTGTTTGAAGCGGAGCCCCTCTCTATAGCCCTGGAACTAACTTGCTGTGTAGGGACCGTGAACTTCGGATACCCACTGTCCCCTGCCTTCCAAGTGCTGAGATCACAGGGAGGGAAGCATCATTACACGAGTCTCCCACTCTTTAAAACTGGATTTCCTGCCCCACTCTTCTAAAGTGTGGATTCTGGGGATTTGATTGAACTCAGGCCATTGGGTTTATTCCCTCTTCCTGTCCCTCGCTATTGCTCATAGTTGAAACTGTTCAGAACAGTGGGTATAAGAGCAGTGAAGGTTCATGTGAGTCTCTGTGCCTGTCCCCTGTTTTTTTTTTTCTACTTCCTCCAGTGCCTGTGCCAAACAAAGCAATTGTGAATGTCATGGTGCCCCATTTTCTCCCCACCAAGTGGCTCTAACTTCTGGGCCAAGCACCCCACTGAGCAGTGTACAATAGCTTCCACTCTCTTGCCCAGACCTCTGGCTTGCCTCTTCATATTGATACCATTAGTCTGCACTCTGCACCCTGATCTTGAGGGGTGTGTGTGACCGTAGGGGTATTGGGACCAAGGCACGCTGATACCTACATGTAAGTCACCATAGTGTTCATAATTCCTGCTGTCCTCCAGTTCCTCCTGGTAGACTGACACCTTCCCCCTACTGTCTGTCTTCTGATGTCTGTGCTTCCAGTTATCTCTGCCAGAGTACCCCTTTTGACAAAGTTATTCCTATGGAGTTGATTGGTGGGGGCTGTCAGCATATGTCTTCCTGTCCTAGATCTACATACCTAGGGGAAGGCAAGCTTGACACATCGTTCTCACTGGATGCATTCTGGTGCTTCTCTGGAGCCTGTAATGGTTTATTGTCTCAAAAGATGAGCCATATAAAATCATTCACTGTCCCTCCTCTGCTTATAGTTTTCTTTTTTTGTTTGTTTGTTTGTTTGTTTTTGTTTTTGTTTTTCGAGACAGGGTTTCTCTGTACAGCTCTGGCTGTCCTGGACCTCACTCTGTAGACCAGGCTGGCAATGAACTCAGAAATCCGCCTGCTGCTGCCTCCCAAGTGCTAGGATTAAAGGCATGCGCCACCACCGCCCGGCTGCTTATAGTTTTCTTAAAACCGGAAATGGTTTCAGAGGTGTCAGGAGAGAGCCCACTTCTGAATGGAGTAAGGAGTTAGTGCTCGGAACAGATGAATGGTTGATCTCACCTCCAATGGGAATCGTGACCAGCAGGAGCCTCTGTCACTTAATGTACGGCCCCTGAGAGCCAACTACCAGGTTTCCTGTAAGCCTGGGAGGCATACTCCTGCCCCACAGTCCCTTTGAAGCTGCTATCTGGGAGACTTTACTGCAGTCTTGGGTAAGCCAGTGCCTTCCACATCTGCTCCCTGCTAGTGACTATCAATGTTTCTGGGCTTCCAAGCATAAACTGAGAAGATAATTGTAAATGTTGATGTTCAGAGGAAACAAAGCTAGCGGTGAGCTAAGTGCAGGGATTCAGAGGACACGCTCTCCGGAAGGAGTCTCTCAGAAATGTGCATTAATTCTGGTGCTGCTGACTGCAATGTTGTTAATGTCTCTCTTCATTTGCTTCTTCACTCTTGCAGAGCTATTGGAGACTGTAACCCTAATACATAAGCCAGTGTCATTGCAACCCCGTGGTCTGATCAATAAAGGAAACTGGTGCTACATTAATGCCGTATCCTTCCTGGCTGCCGACTCCACGCCTGGCCACCACACACGCTCTCTCCTCTGTGGGTGTGTTTGACTTACCACAGCATCCCCGGGGCTGCTGGCCTGCACCCTGAACACTGAGACTGGGCCATCCCTCCCGCCTGCCTGCCTCATAGTCTGTGGCGCTCTGGAGCCTCTCTGTCCAAGGATTGATCTGTTGACTCGTGAAGGGAGGGTAGAGTCAGGCATGCTCTGCTCTCGTTCGAGTGGTCGCAGACAGGAGGACAGGATGGCCATGTAGAATTGGAGGCCTTGCTCAGCTAGGTTCTTGAATGTCATGCGGCCAACAGAGGGTCCTTACATGGCCATTACAAGGCAGCTGCCTTCTTATTTGGTTTACTCCTCTTTGTGTTTACATATCCAAGTAGTTGAGCGTCCTTGGCTTATCTCGTTATCTTTATGTGCCTTTAGAAACCTCTGCTGTATCTGTTTCATTTCCTTTACACTTCCTTACTGCGACATTTAGACCCTGCAGGCATTGGTGGCTTGCCCTCCGATGTATCACCTGATGAAGTTCATTCCTCTGTACTCAAAAGTGCAAAGGCCTTGCACATCAACGCCCATGATAGATAGCTTGTAAGTAAAAGTGCTCGCACATGTGCCAATGGTTGGGGGCTCTCCCTGGGGTGATGGGAACTTGAGCAGTTTGGCAAAGCAGGTGCTCCCGGGGCCAGCTCTCAGTTCTTGATTTGCTACAGATGAGTGCTCCAGTCTCTCCCCCCTGTTTTGCCTGCATATGTGTAAGTATACACCACGGGTGCAGTGTCCATGGCGGTCAGAAGACCTTGGATCCCCTGGACCTGGAGATAGAGCTAGCTGCCAGTGGGTGTTGAGAATTGAACCCTGGTCCCTTGCAAGAGCAACAAGTCTCTGAACTACCACCCTCTGGAATTCTCCTTTAGAAGGAGATGCTGTTGGGATTGTTTTCCTATGGAAGGTAACCTGAAGTGCATATAAACTGGAGAGTGTGCCTCCCTTCAGATTCTGTAGGAAACCTTGTACTGTTTACCAGCTTAAAATGCCATTTGGAAATGGTCCCATAACGTGTAGATTTTAACATAAGAGCCCCTGGGTGCTGTTACAGCTGCTGGTCAGTGCGCTGCCATGCCCAGGCCTGCTCCTAACGTGTGCTCTGTTTCACTCTCTCTCTTTCTGTTCAGTGTTCGGCTTATGAATGAGTTTACTAATATGCCAGTACCTCCCAAACCCCGCCAAGGTGAGTCGGAACTTGCAGCCGGGACACACCGTGGGATGCACGGTCATTGGGCACGTGGAGCAGGGGAGCCAGCGTGTGGTAGATACGGTCTGATTGGAGAGAGAGTGTGTGTTTCAATCTAG
>JADRCD010224339.1:0-25129 GCA_019843815.1 Montemys delectorum | reverse complement strand
AAGAAGAAGAAGAAGAAGGAGAAGAAGAAGAAGAAGAAGAAGAAGAAGAAGAAGAAGAAGAAGAAGAAGAAGAAGAAGAAGAAGAAGAAGAAGAAAAGAAAGGAAGGAAGGAAGGAAGGAAGGAAGGAAGGAAGGAAGGAAGGAAGAAAGAAAGAAAGAAAGAAAGGAAGAAAGAAAGAAAATACCATATGTATTATCTATAGTTATATGTCAATCCGCCCCTTAGATGACACATTCCCATTTCAATGTAACTTGAACTAGCAGGTTCTTCCACAAAACTGTGTGTATATACACGAATAATCCATATGATAATATACTGTATTTGATTATTATTTTATTTTATTTTGTGTGTGGTGTTTGCCTGCATGTAAGTGTACCATGTGCATACTTGGTGTTCATAAAGACCAAAAGAATTGGAATTGTGGGTCATTGCGAGCCACTCTGTGGATGCTAGTGATATATTCTGGGTCCTCTGTAAGAACAAGTGCTCCGAACTGCTGAGCCATCTCTCTAGCCCCAATTTTGCTGATCTGTCTGTCACATTTATACAATCCCCCAGTTTCCAAAGCACCTGCAGCAGTTTGCCCTCAGACTCTTCTACAGCTGTGTAGTCAGGATGTAAATATGTCAGTTTACGCCCTAAATGAATAAGTTGTGTGTCCTGCCTTCTCACAGCACAGCTTTTGCGCTTTATAATACCAGAGAGCCAAAATTCAGTGTGCCTAGGGCCTTCCTTAGCACTGAGGAGTGTCTCTAAGTCATGATTGTTAACAGGAAGCCAACTAGAAAACACACCCCTCTCGTGGTGATGTGTCTGTCCTTCCTGCTAACTTCTCAGAAATCTGGTTTTGAAAGTCATGGTCTGAAGCTAAAGTGAGAAACGGTATCGGGCACTCATATAAGATGGGTCAGCATGCAGCTGTTTGAGGGGCTTTTGGGATTGCACAGCATGACCACTCTGATGCATGCGAATCAATTACAGAGAAACCTTGTCAAGATGGCCAAACTTCTAGCCTTAAATAATTGAATTCTCTGCCAAACCCTGTCTGCTGTCATTATCTAGAAATGTAATTATGTAGCTAAATCAAGCAACTAAAATTAGTGTAGTGTAAAAACACCTTGGCTATCTAAAAGTGGACGAATTGACATTGGCTTAGAGAAAGCCAATAGTTGGGTATGTGTGGTGGTGTCTCGAGTTCTTTCTCATCATCATTTTGACAAAATCTATATTGTGCATCCTATTTAGAGAGAAAAGTGGTTTGTGGCAAAGGTGTGTCTGATTTGAAGGTGACATTGTGTGTGTGTGTGTGTGTGTGTGTGTGTGCCTGTATGTGTCCGAAAGTCAATGTCTGATAACTTCTTATATTCCTTCCTTTCTTGTTTTTCGAGACCATGCCTCTCATTGCGTACGGATTTCACAGATTCATCAAAACCAGTTGGCTCTGAGCCCCAGGGATCCTCCTGTCTATGCCTCCTGAGTGCTACCATTGTAGGCTGGCCCGACCATGCTTTTCACATAGGTCTTGGGTGTCTGAACCAGGCCTTTCTGCTTACTCAGTATTTTACCAGTTGAGCTATCTGCCAGGCCCTATGAAGGTGATC
Source organism: Montemys delectorum (assembly GCA_019843815.1). Lineage (NCBI taxonomy): Eukaryota > Metazoa > Chordata > Mammalia > Rodentia > Muridae > Montemys > Montemys delectorum. The sequence goes on along the minus strand of JADRCD010224339.1, from coordinate 23,527 downwards.
TTCAGTTGTCTTCAGACATTACTTCATCACAGCTCCATATCACTAGTTTCAAAGCTTTGCAGTACTAAGTATGCCCGCGTATTTCCTGGTATGAGAAGTGGGGATATGAAAGTTTATCATCGTCTGAACCCTCATGTCTGAAGTCAGAGATCGGTGAATACCAACTTCGAAGGGAAGAGCAGAAACCATGGCAACTAGCTACCTCTATTACACACTGCAAGGAGGTGGCAAGATACCATGTCACTGTTACGTGCCAAAATGGGCCTGGTGTCTAGGAGGAAAATGAAGTTGTCCAAGGGAAACCCACCAGCCACCATGATTCCACTCTATGGAATCCCATTGGAACTGATCTTTCCAAGTAAAGAAGCTCCAGTTCTCTCTTTGCGTACTTCTCAATACCTTTCATCTCAGGGGGTGGGGTGGAGGGGTCATCTTTGTTTAATATATTGCAAATTCGTGTATCACAGCTGGAAGACACACATACCAGCCATGTAAAATCGCTTCACAGATGAAACACAGCACCAGTAAGTCTGCACCTAGTTTGTGGCCCCAAGATAGGTATGACTGCTACCTTACACATTTCTAGATCTCATATCACAGTGCAAGGTCAGCTAGACAACTTACCTAGGGATTGTATGTAAGGGGTTTTAAACTCAACACTGCCTCCTACTGGCTGCAAAGTGGCTGCCTAATGTGAGTCTGGATTCCTGTTGGTTACCACTTTGCTTCCTGGGTCTGGGATTAGCCTCTGCATCAGAGATGTGGAAGAATGGAGTGCAATAACACACAAAGCTAATTTACTCGGGTTTCAGCTATTATTTTGTTACTTATGAATTGCCTCTTCAAAATGAAAAGTTGGGTGAAGAAGGGGAGGAAAGTGAGTCGAATGTTTTGAGACAGTTTCATGTAGCCCAGGCTGGCCTTAAACTTGCTATACAGATGAGCTCCCAAGTTTTCTATTCCCACTTTCTGAGTTCTAGGACTATATATGTTTGCCACCACACACTGAGTATTCTTAAATAATTTTTGATCAGCTACCCACATAAACCTGCTAGATTTGAGTAGTTTGTTGTTGTTGTTGTTCTTATTTGTTTGTTTGGTTTTGTTTTGGTACATAACTGTAGGGGCATAGGTATAGGTGTGAAAATGTATGTGCTGTGTTCAAAGGGTGACCTCCAGGTATCTTCCTTTATTACTTTTTACTTATGTCTTGAGAGAGGGTCTTTCCAAAAACCACTGAATGTGGAACTTTCTGTTCGGCTATGCTGGCTTGCCTCCTGTTTCCATTTTCCCAGTGTTGGGAATACAGATGTATGACACATTGTCTGGCTTCTTACATGGGCACTGGAGGTCCAAACTCGGGTCCTCATGTTTATATGGCAGTATATAAGTTTACATAACAATCAGTTGCAATTTAGAAGTTGAATCTAGGCTCCTGTGATAATTTATGTGGGTAAAGATTTAAGTTCTCTAAGTTACAATTGATTGTCATATAAGCTTCCACATTTCTATTCCTTATTCTTTCTAAAAATCTCATGTAGACCCAACCCCTTGCAATTTGGCCCAGTTCTCCCGGTCAAATGCCTTTTCTTTTCGCCCGATTCCCTGTCAGTCCATCTCCCTTGGTCTGAGAACTAAATTAATGAAGAGTATTTGGTTAGTCATGTTGGGTGAGCTGCTCCCAAAATAGCTCCTTCCATTTTGGTAGCTCCGACCCTGCAGCTGCCGCGTCCCTTCCTTGTCTGGGAAGAAAACTTTCACATTAAGAGTTGCTGATGCAGGATTTTCTTTCCTTTCCCCTCTCCGCCGCCTGTGGATGAGCACTTGGCTCCTGACAGAAGCGATTTGGCTCTCGGCTTTGTAGTTGAGAAGAACTTGGGTCTATAGATTTCTCTCCCCCTCTAACTCTCTATTGATGTGTTCAGCCTTGGAGGAAAGAAAGCCTCCATTTAAAGCATGTTGGCGTCGCAAGGAGTCCTCCTGCATTCTTATGGAGTGCCTATGATTGTGCCTGCTGCCCCCTACTTCCCAGGACTGATGCAGGTAATTCATGGCTTCTACCAGCAAGCAACTTAACTCCAGAGTGCTCTGAGTAATAATTGGAATTTTTATGGTTGAGAAAGCAAACACTTTTAATAGAGGAAGAGAAAAAAAAAGCCCTCGTGTAGTCAAAGGAAAGACAGTAGGAAATCAAAAAGATGGATCACCTTAATCTGGCTATTGACATCTCTCATGGATGAATAAATGGTGTAGTTGAGCTGTATTTGCTTGTATTGATCTGTGTGCTGTTTAACATTCATGCCTTTGCTTCGGGAGGTTGACCAGGGGGCAAAAGATTTGCTCTCTTCCCTAGCGTTCTGAGGGACTGGGTCTCCCGGAGCAGACCATGAAGCTCAGTAACTTATCATGATATGGCTTGCTTAAAGGCTTTAACCCCGGAAACATCAGGGCAGGAGATAGAGTGCTGCTGAGGGCACCCCACACAGGTTGTCTGTTTACAGAGAAGCTCCCCCTGTCGAATCTGAGAGGCGACCCACAAACAAGAGGGAACATTGAGAATGGTTTCCTCAGGAAGTTCAGAGGTTATTCTGGAAATCCCATGCCAACTGTTGGTATTCTCGGCAGCCAGGGAGAAGTTGGGATGCCTGTTGTTTTGATTGCTAAGGCTATTATTCTGTATGCCGAGAGGTTCATGTGCTAGCGAGAAATTGGGACCTGTTTCTTTGCCTTATTGTACCTCCTTGCTGTCACTCAAACCCATTGCTTCCGGGTGTATGCCTGCCGTTCTCTGGAAAGCCAACAGCCACTTGTGATAGAAGTAGGTCACTGTAGGAAACAAGTGGCTATTTGTTGCTGTTCTTTAGAAATAAGCAACCCTGCGTAATAAATCCTAAATCTCCTTTCTGTGGGAAAGGAAAATTAAATATATGCAGTACAACACTTTAGCTTTTGTCCTGTAGCTCCACCCCCACCCAGCACTCTCTGAGAGTTCTACAAAACTTTAATTCATTAATGACGATTTCTGTGGAGGATCTTGAACAAATATTCTTCTTGTTCTATGACTGTGACTGTGACCTTTTATTAACTGTCAGAAGCTGGGTGGTGGAATCCACCCAGCGGTCGATCCACATAGCGCCAGAACTGCCAATTACGCTGGATGTATGCGATTGCTATGCTTCTATGTTTTAGGGAAAGAGGCCAGGCAGAGAATGATCCTGACAACAAGGGAAGGAACTTGTGGCCAGATGGTGACATGAAACTTGGGACTTGAAGATGAAGCAGAGTAACAGTGCTTTTGGCTTCTGTTGGAAATTTGGGGTGAAGGTCAAAGGCTAGAGTTTTGTCGGCCCCTGTGCTGCCCTATTCGATAAATAATTACAAGCAAATCGCTCATTTCACTCCATGCTGATTGATGCTGAAATTGCTTTTGAAGTTCTCATAAGTTCCTGTTATAGATTAAGTGCTGGTGCAGGAGAATAACGGCACCCACAGAAATGGGTGAATGTAATCAGGTTTAATGGACTCGAGAGCTTGTTGGGAATTAAATAACTATCGATTTGCTGGGATGTTTCTGTCATTACAAAATGCCACTCTGAACGTATTACCCCAATGATAGATGAGAAGATGCCAGAGCCAACTGCAAAGCTGGGAAGGCACTATTTCTTCCTCTTTGGCAGAATGTTCAAGAAACATAACTGGCTAGTCTGCAATGGAACAAGTTATTTTACTTGCAAATGTTAACCTGATCCATTCTCATTTGTTTCCCCAAAGGAAACTTCTGAACTAGTGACCCACAAGTCCTTCTGAGTGTGTCAGTGAGGAGCCTCTGATGAGCTACTGGGACCCATTGCACCCTTCCTCTCTCCTTCACACAGAGCACACTGCAAGGCTGTGTGCATTAAGGTGCTGGTCATCTTGCTGCTTTGTGGAGGCTGTGCTATTTGGCTCAAAGAAACTAAACCCCCTCCCATTGCAGTTCTGTTCATAAGGAAAGGATGTGGTGTGATAGAAAGGGGTAGGAAATCCAAGTGTCCCTTTACCTTTGAGCATGTACTTACTGCCCTAGCTACCTTGGCCCTTACTTAGCCTTGAGGAGTTTCACCCCAAGTCAAGAATAAGGGCCCTTTTGCCAGGATTCAGATTTCTTTAGCAACTTAGTGATGTCAGCAAGATAACAAAATGACGAGGGGCTACGGAGCCGTCCTTGCTGGGATCCCTTGTGTCTGGATATTTGGGAGCAGCATCAATGGTTCTGTGCGCAGGCCTCCGGTGAGGTGCTTGAGATACTGTTCAGTTTCACAGTCTTTCCAAACTCAACAGCCAACAGTTCTGTGGCCAAAGATAATCCTTTTTGAATTGCTCTCTGAGACACTTTTTTTTTATTAGATACTTTCTTTATTAACATTTCAAATGATATCTCCTTTCCCAGTGTCCTCTCCAAAAAAGAAAAAGAAAAACAAAACCAAAAACCCTTTCCCTCCCCCTCTCTCTGCTCACCACCCCACCTTCTCCCTGGTTCCTGGCCCTGGCATTCCCCTACACTGGGGCATAGAACCTTCACAGGACCAAGAGCTTCTCCTTCCATTGATGACCGACTAGGCCACCCTCTGCTGCATATGCAGCTGGAGCCATGAGTCCCACCATGTGTACTCTTTGGTTGGTGGTTTAGTCCCTGGGAGCTCTGAGGATACTAGTTAGTTCATATTGTTGTTCCTCCTAAGGGGCTGCAAGCCCTTCAGCTCCTTGGCTCCTTTCTCTCTGAGACACATTTGAAATTGGGGCCAGCATGGCTCAATTTTTTTTCAGTTAAAGAATAAATAATTTGCATTTTTTTTAAGTTTTAAGACAGCACCTGACTCATGCTGCAGTCAGTGCTTACAGACGCATCCTTATACCTCTAGTGAGGCCCCTTTCATGGTCTCTCTTTAAAGTCAGTTTCATAGTTAACATGGGATTTCCATTCCTGCTTTCTGTTTCTCTGGAAAGCCAGTGTTGCTCATCCTAACTGGACACAATATGGGTGCATATTGTTCCCATGCACTGATCATTTTATGTCTGAACGTATGGAGTAAACAAACAAATAAGACAAGAATGTCTTTTGTTTGTTTGTTTATTTCATTTTATTTTGCTTTCCTCTAACTACATAGATAATCATGCAATAGTTATAGAGAGTTAGGCTAATCTGGGATGAATCATTTCACAGGTTGTAAGAGGTCAAAAGGAAGCAGGGGAAAATGGTGATCCTGAGTGCATTGTGCAGGCCGTGACCTTTCACTCTCAGTACAGAGCCCAGTCTTGGTGTCTTTGAATGAAGAGCCTAGGAATCTTCCTTGATTCCTCTCTTTAGTCCTGCATTTCAGGAGCCATCTTGGTTCACCACGGGGTTGACTGAGCTGCTGTTGTTATAAAAAGTCAAGTCCATTGGCAAAGTCATTCTTGATTCGAGATACTAACAATAGGATTTACTTAAGCCATGAGCCATGCTCACACTATGACAAATGATGAAATCAGATCAGGGGCTTCATTTGTGTGTTTGCTTAGCATTTAAGTACAGTGCCTCTCAGCTTTATGGAGCAAGCATAGATCTACAGCCCTGATGTACACATCTGCCAGCATATATGACTAAAGCAGCCTTCCTCCTATATAGAATGACTCTTTTGAAGTCCTTGTAGGCCTCAAATATGATGACTTCTGAAATCATTTACAGGAAAATGGATAGAACTGGAGATCAGCCAACTAAATAAGATACAGCAGAAAATCAGAAGGACAGATATGCTTTCTTTCCTTTTTGTATCCTAGATTATATGTATATGTATGCATAAAGTGATATATGCATACTGAATGAAAAAAAAAGTGAAAAGGAAGAACCTGTCTGTTCCTAGGTAAAGTGAAGGGGAAAGTTTATTATAGATAAAAGGCAGAGAATAGCCAGAGGCAAAGACATCTGGATGAGTCCAGAGTGGACATAACCCTGAGCCATGGTGGGAGGGGGGAAGGAGAGGGGAACCAGGTGTAGCAGCCAAGAGGGCAAAGGGTGAGCAACCAAAATGGCTGGATTATATAGGGAAGAGCCTCTGAAGGAGGGGCAGCCCAGCGCATGGGCTGGAGAATTTGGGATAGAGGACAGAGTATGCCAGCCACACCTTGTAACAGGTAAGGAAGGGACTGTGGGATGCTGGGAGAACCTGGTGGTCAGGTTTGCTTTGATATGTTAAATAGGCACCTCAGCCTTTTGTCCCAGGGTTTGAGGTTAAACACATACATATACACACAGGCCTATGGCATAAATGTAGTAATGAAGCCACTACATAAGGGATTAGTGCTAACAGAAGTGGAAGGGAGTGGAGAGTGAGTGGATAGATACCGTCACAATACCTCACACACATGACTGAAGGTGCTTGAATCCCATCCGTGTATCCGACGGTTGTGTGCTGGCACACAATATTGGTTATCTGTTATGCAGAGAAGCAGCCAACACATTCTTTAAAGAAACTGTGGTACCATAGAAACTAAGGTTTTTTCTTCTTGAGTTCTTAGTCTTGTTAATAAAAGAATTTAAAAGGGGACTCAGAAGGAATCTCTAGGACATTGCTGAACAGAGTTTGAAAGAAAAACAACAGGGCAGGTAAGCTGCGACTCTGGGCAGCTGTGGGCTGGAAAGAGATGCAGAGGAAAAGAGAAAACCCCACTTTGACAGGTTCAGAAACGGGAACAGCAAGCAGCTGCCTGGTGGAAGGGTCCGGTGGAGTGGAGTACAGGGAGGTGGGACCTTCAGAAAATCTGTGAAGAAGTCCAGAGTAGGAGCGAGAGCTTGCTTGCCTTACACTTTTCTGAGCTTATGATACAATCTGGGAGGGATCAGCACATCAGCTTCTTAAAGGCTACCTAGCCTGCTTCTTCTCAAGTCCACTTGTGGTTGGGGGTGGGGAGGGGAAGGCTCCTGGTCACATGATTGACAGGCTCTCCTGGCTTGAGTTTTAAAAACAGGATGAAGATAGAACATAACCTTTGGGTCCCCAGGTCTCCACCCAGAGGTAGAAACTTAGTTTCTATGTGTCTCAGAGGAAGTAACTTTTCTTTAGCCGGCTTCAAGGAATTCTACAGACCTCCAGCTTTTCCTATGGTCCCTAGGAGGGCTTCCATTTGTAGAGTTACTTGAGCAACAAGAAGAAGGGTTCCACCTGAAATGGCCTCCAAGGCTGTGAACATCTTTCTGACTACCAAACAAATGAACAGATTACTAAGCAATTCCTGCTAAGTTATGCACTACAAGAAAAGATTCTATCCTAGAGAATGAGTAGTGAACAGTTTTAGGAGTTTTCCCAGGTGTCCATTCACCTACTGACCCTTGTAAGTCCACTTTTGTCAGTCCCTAGGACGGGCAACCTAGAAGGCAAAAATGACATCACCATCATCATTCCTAGCCTAGAGGAAGAAACAGTAGATTATTCCTAAACCATAAGGACAGCAGAAGGAAGTATGTGAGTTCAAAGCTAATGTTGTCTTAGGTACAACAGTACCAATTTTTTTTTTTAATGAGCAGTATTTATTTACCAACCAATACCTACAATTCTCAATTCCAAAAAATTCTGAAACCAAAAAATTTAAGGTCTGAGACCAATTCTCACCCAGGAATAATACTTGACCAGAAATGGCTAACAAGCAACTATTTACACACTGTCGCTGTCAGCATGAATATTCCCGTCCCTTGCAGGGGGGATGTTTAGTGTTTGGCGTCTGTGTCTGGGTGTTGCCCCGGGCGTCTGCTGAAGATTTTACATAGTCAGTGCTTCCAGTGGAACACCTTTCTGAAAACAGGAAACAGCACAAAACAAAAATGCAAATTATGAATTATAGGTGACTCCAGAGTTATCAGTTTGGGAGTCACTGTCTTATATTTTAATCCATCTTTTGTATATGGAGAATGTGGGACTCAGAAAGAGGGAATAAGAATACCAAGGTCCCAGAGAATAACAGCGGCGGAGTTCAGATTTAGACTGGGTTTGCTGAGTGTGCACCTTCTCTTTTACTGGGAGATCCAGCAATAAGCAGAAACATGCCTTGGGAGCCAGAGAGAGGGAGGAGCCCATGCTTGTTAAGTGGACAGTTCCAATGACCAACTGGTGCTGGGTAAACACCAGTTGGCACTCTCCAGAGAATTTGTCATGCGAGAAAGCCTCCTCAGTATTTTTGCCGTCTTACTTGCTCAGTGAAATGTGATGGCGTTCTGATTCCAAAAGGGCAAGATGTAAGCCAAAGGAGCTAGGAGGAGCCTCAGAAATAAGTCTCCCCTACTCTGAACTTGTCCCTGGAGGAATGGGCTCCTGTAACATTTTACTGTGGATCTAGAACACTGGTTCTCAACCTTCCTAAGGCTTTCTAAGACTCTTTTAATGTTGTGGTGACTCCCAACCATAACATTATTTTAATTGTTACTTCATACTTGCAATTTTGCTACATTATGAATTGTAATGCAGATAAGTGTCTTTTTCAACTGTCTTGGGCCACCCCTGGGAAAAGGTCATTTAACTCCCGCCCCCAAGGGTTACAACCCACAAGTTGAGAACCATTGATCTAGATAGTAAATGCCCATGTGTGGAGTGTCTTTCACTCCTCAACATTCTTTACTAATGAGATAGTAATGTCCCCAAAGGATACTTACACCTCCACTCCCCATAGCTCCAGCATGTGAAATCTGAAAATACAAACTCTGAAATACCGTGGACCTTCCATCATTCCAAGGCACTTGTGAAATCTGCTGAGTCATGCATGTCTCTCTGCTGTACACACCAACCCTAGGCTCTGTGGGTTTTGAAGCAGCCTCCTTGTGTTGGCAGAGTGCTTTGCCATAATTCTGCATCCTTTGTGTGGAGCTACTAGAAATTACTGAACTGTTTATTTTTCACCATGGTCAGAGGAGAGCCTACCCTCTAGAAATGCAAATAAAGGGCAGAAATTCTGTAAGACATTTGCGTTTGTTTCTGATTGGACTTAGAAACAACTCTGCTAATTTAGTGGCTGCCCTAGCCAGTTTCCATTCTCAGTGGCATTTCTGCCCCCATGATGTGCTCTGCCTGTTTAGGGAGTCTGTTGATTGGGAAAGACATGAGAACGGACACCTGATATAAATGCTGGCGGTGCCATTTACTTTGTGGCCACTCCATCTTAGTCACTAAGTGACTTTTCTGTACTGCCAATGAGGCCATGTCAACAGTGAACTAAATTAAACAGTAAGAGAGGTGGCAAGGAGAATTTAGAGTCAAGAAGGGTCCACGTTGATAAATTAACTTTGGCATAAACTAAGCCTGTGGCCTTGGGCTTGTCAGTTAACAGCAGCATGCCTCAGTTTTTCTCAGCTACTGCATCAAACCCGGAAGAGCTAACTTTCAAAGTTCTCTTGTGCACTTTGGCAATTATTTGCCGATTATCTGTAATGAGCAGGACTGAGAACTAAGAGTGGGTGATAAGGACACATAGATGAACTAAAAGGAGTATAGATTATATGGGAAGCATTGTACTTTATCCATATCCGATTGTGTATATCTATATTGTGTATATATTGTATTCTAAAGAGAGAAAGGAACAGTATGTGTACTGAATGAGTACTCTTTTATATGTAAGGAACAAAAATCTAAACCTTACAGGTTTGAGAGAATGGTTTCTGGTCTTGTAAACTTCAGTCCCAGTTGGATCCAGGAGCTCAGATAACAGAAAAACAGTCTCTCTCCTGTCCACACAGGTTGCTTCTCCTCAGTCTTCCTTAATATGAAGACACTGAGGTGAGTGGTGGAAACATCCGTCTCCAGGTGTCACACGGAGGGCCACCTTATGTGTAACAAAGTTGGACATTCAATATAAAGGCATGTCATTGCCACGTAGTGACAAAGTTGATTGGCAACATGTCATCCTGCATCTTACCTCATATTAGAGAAAACCTCTAATAGAGGGTTGCTTCCCTGACTGTCCCAGCAGAAAGCCCAGGATTCAGCATCCCTGACTGATGCTAGAGTCTGGCTCTTCCACACCTGAGCTGAGTGAACTAGGAATAGAGGACCAGTTAGGGAACTATTAAAACAGTGAGTGCTAGTTAGGTAAAGCCCAAATTTTCTTGACCAATGAGAATAATAGTGAAAGCTCTTCCACTTGAACATGTCCTTTCTCCCTTCCTAGGACACAGTCTATGCCCCAGGATGAAGAAGAGGTCAGATTGTGATCTGGAGATTAAGGAGCCCATAGATTTGTTCCATCTTTCTAGCCCATCAGCTTCTCTGTTAATGGCCAGATATCGCTGCTTTACTCAGCCTCTTCTCCCCTCAACTGATGAAAGTGTATCTGAGGCCACTTCCACTGTTTCATAGATGAGAACCTCACCATCTAGGGAAGTCAGAAAAGTCCTGAGATATCCACCACCATAGTAATTGAGCCAAAATGGGCATCTTAGAGCATCCAACTCTTACTATTTATGTTAACCATGCATAAACCAATATATACTATTTGCACAAAGATATATATAGCTAATATAGTAATATATTAAGGCATAAATAATATCCTATATATGAATATGTTCATGTGCCTGTGTAGGCTAGAGGTTAACTTCAGGTGTCTCCGTCTTGTCTTTTTAAACATAGGATCTCTCACTGAACCTGGAGCTTATCAATTCAGCTAAGCTGCTAACCAATGAGCTTCATGATTTCACCTTTCACCATACCTCCACCTCAATGCTGGTGCTATAGCTGTGCATCGTTTTGCCAGATTTCATGTGGGTGTTAGGGATCTAAATTTGAGCTCTCATACTTACACAACAGACTGTTTATTAAGCGAGCTACCTTTCCATCCCCTATATGTGATATTCTCAACTATACATCCTATTCTGTTCCTAACTGCAGAAGGACATCTCTAAGGTCAGAAAGCAAAGCAAAACATTTTAGTGATAAACTCTCAAGTACTGTGGGCCTTCCATCATTCGAAGGCACTTGCAGATGCTAGTGGTGTAGTATGCCATTTCATAGAAATACACTTTTTAAAAAGTAAATTATTAAAGGAACTCTGTCAATCTTTGTGATTAATATCAGTCCTATAAAAGGGATGTGTCCCTGCAGCCACCATCTGTCATGTTGATTTCAAAGGCATGCTATCTAAGCAAGTATGCTTGTTATATGTTGATGCAGTCCAGGGAGAGTTGGAAAACCTGTGGATTTTACTTTCCAGTTGATGCTTTGGGTGCATCAATCTGAGCTCTTGGCAGTGAGGCACCCCTTCCCAGCCTTTTAAAAGTTGTTTCTGGTAAGTGCTTTGCCTGGCTGATTTATGATGGAGATACTTACCCCTATTTGTGTTTCTCTGCCATCCAAAGATGGACCTAGCTCACATGCACTCTGGAGGGGAAAGAGCCAGTTTATCTACTTGATCAGCTGCCAAGCCTATATAGTGGACACAGACATGGAACTCCATGCTCAGGCCTTTCTGGGTAGCTGGATCTGCGGTTTTCAGCAATAGGTACTTTATAAATGGAGCACTCTGAGCTTTTAAAAACAGAAGGCAGAGGCTCATATAGCCTATTCATAAATGCTTCCTCATTGATTATGGCTTCCACACTGGATTTTCCTTTAAGCTCTGAACACTGAAATGATGGGGTGGGGCATTGGTTCTCAGAGGTCACATGGAAAGCCTCCTTATGGGGCTTTTCCCTGTCAAATTTGAAAACTAAGTCCAACAGCTTTGCTCTAGGTTCCTCAGGTGTCTAGTCCCTAGGTCCAACTAATACAATAGATGACATCTTTGCCACAGCTGGGTATGAAGTCAGCTTTGATAACAATCTCAGGAAGCTGTTCATCTTTTCTGAAGAACAGTAATTCGAATATTCCAGAAAATGTAGGCATTTGTAGTTTCTGTTTGAATATTTTCAACATGGGGAAATGATGAGGGATGGAGTGGACTAGAGGAGTGGCCTGAGCCTAGACTTGTACCCAGCTCAGAGTAAAGCAGAAGAGTTCAATACCTGCTGCTGCAGACATGGCCCTTGGGCACCCTACTTTCCTTCCCCGGTTTCAATGATATACTTTAAAGTACTATTTCTTCTCACCAGAGAAGGGAATGTCAAGGGAAAGCAGCATTCATAGAGGCAAAAGTTAAGTATGGTGGTGGCCTGCTGTGTGTGGCCCTGGATAAATTCCTTAACTTCTATAAGCCTCTACTTTTATGTCTGTACAATGGAAGTAATAGCAATGTACACATCTTTCAAGACCATTTTCAGAATTCAGAGTCCAAATGTGACCCTTCCGGACGGCTTTGTAGGATAGTCATGGTGGCATTAAGATATGATGCCATACCTGTTCAGTCCATTCTAGTTGTCAATAAAGCTCCTGACTGTCACACCTCGTCTGAACTTGAGAGTGGGGAGAGGCCACAAATCCTTCATAGGTGGCCTGAGAATATGCTGAGCTGCACCAGGTGTCAGTGAGGACACTCCGTGGGACCGTGAATTGGCTGTTGTCTTGTTCAGTTGCTGATTTCCCAACAGTCTGTACTGTCATATCTGTGGATAAAATGTTGTAAGATGGGGTGAGGGGCATGGTTGCATCTCTCTAACATCAAAGCAGGCTCCTATCCGTGTAGTTGCACAGCCAGGGTTCAATCATAGAGTGCCCTGGAGAAAGGCTGAGTGCAAACCATGGGGCCTGACATCTGTGGGAGAACTGAGACAGGCTCTTCTGTAGTCCAGGTGTCTCAGAAGCCACTTCAGGCCAGAATGATGTGATTCCTGATGCTTTTGCTGGAATGGCAGACCTCTAATTTTTATTTGTTTTGTTGTTGTTGTTGTTGTTTTGTTTTGTTTTGTTTTTGTTTTTTGTTTGTCTTGTTTGTTCTGTTTGTTTTTGTTTTTTTTGGGAAAATGACTCCAATGGTGGGTTTTCACATTGAATCATAGTTACTGCAATAGCAGCTGTTAGATTGTTAGATTTCATGCATTTAGTGTCTCGCTGGCAACCTATGAGGCCTTTCATCTGCATTTCATCCCACCTCTTAGGTGGAATGAAGACCTTTGTTCACTTGTAATGTATGAAGCCCACTGTTCCCTTCCCTCTGCCAAGCTCTAGCTGGGAGAGCTGAGACATCTATACAAGGAGCCCGTAGGAGAGGGTACAGGTCTCCATCACACTGAGACCACATCTTTTCACACTTGCTCTTGTGGAACAGGCTGGAGCTGGGTGGCATGGGTGGAGTCTGCCCTTTGTGGCCAGGAAGAGAGGCCCATCTCATCTCTTCCATGTGGCTACAGCCTTCTGGGGACAGACTCTTTAGTACCACCCACAGTCCTGTTCTGTAAAGCTCCTGGCACACTGTGGGCGCTTAATAAATGTTAAATAATGAGAATAGCTCCCATCTGTCAGTGCCTGGTGGCAGGGAGGATGGGTGAGTGCAGAGTGGTACTGGGCAGCTTGTGGGAAACTCTATGTGTGTGCATTTGTGTGTGTGTGTGTGTGTGTGTGTGTGTGTGTGTGTGTGTGTGTGTGGTTGGGGGACTGTAGCCCTGAGATGTTCAAGGTCTCTCAGCATTAAAGTGGCTCCCACTATGCTAGGAATCAGAGTGTGGACACGTGCCATGTCAGTGTGGGCACCGCACCAATCCTGGCTGTCTGCGTTGTTTACATGGACCCCGGCCCAGTAGCTGCTTTTCTCATGGGAAGTGAGGCTCAGGGACATGTTGATCAACAATGCAGGGGCTTTGTTGAGATTTAAGAGAGGAGGGAAGGATTGGCTCTTGGAGCAGACAGCACCATAAATTCCTGCTTCTGTCATTTTCTTGGAGGAAAATGCCTCCCGGGGATTTTCACATTTAGTCATAATTATATCAACAGTGGCTGCTTGATTTCAGGCATTACTGTGTACCAGTCCACACAGGAGGTCTTTTACCTACAATATTGTATGGAAGCACTGTGTTTTAGTTAGGTGAAACAGGCTAACAAGAGGCAAGATTATGCAGAGGTGGGGACTGGAGAAGAGGCTGAGTGGTTCATCTTCTATCTCCACCATCGAATGTGCACTTTTGTGACCTTGGGTGCATAGAGCTTGACCTTGAACTGCACTCTTCTTTATCCCATTGGTTGTTAAAGGAGACAGCCTGTGAATAGCATAGCAATTGGCCCAGACTCAAAATGTATTTTTAAGCTTATTGCTAAGTGCACTGCAAACCCATCAAGGCAACTCTTAACTCATGGTGTGATGGTACTGGATATACATTTTCTCCATGTGACAGCTAGTGCTGTGTGTTTTCCCTGAGCACAAGCCTAGAGCCGGGCTTTCTGGTTAAAGATAAGCTTTGCTTTTCATTAGAAACTTCCAGAGCCCCTCTGTTCTGTAGTTCCTCTTAACTACAATAAGTCGGTGAAAAAATGCCTCAGCTTCTACATCCTTCTCTGTAATATCAGTTGTTCTTGACCACTGAAGAAAGAGTCTTGGTAATAGACTTTCAATACGTGTTAGTACAGAATGTCTGAGAGAAGAGTAGAAATAAGTATCCATAATTGCTATATCTATCTACTAAAGATATGTGTGTTAGTATTTAATCAGTATTCAAGATACATATGATATAGTGTTATATACACCTTGGAACATTATTCATTTAGTCATTATATAATTATATTAATATTAGCATCTAATAGTTAAAGGTAACATAATATACAATTCATATATAATATGAAAGTCATTATCCTTATTTCTGCTGCTACTGATACGGTTGCTACTCACTCTGTTTAGAGTTTTCTCTAAAATATTTCTTCTGTTTTGAGCCCTTCTGAAAAGATTTACTTTGAAGGGAGAAGGGAAGCCAGGCACTGCGGTAGTGCCTGGGAGGCTACACTCAGCAGATCAGGTAGGAAGAGCACAAGGGCTAAGCCAGGGCTACCTGGAAAACCTTATCTCAAAGGAAAGGGAGGACAACCAACTAAACTGACTGCTTTTCTCAGCAGGGATGAGGTAGAGAGGGTTGGCCCTGGTTAGCTGGCCTGTGCTCTGGGGGATCCTAGAGTACAAAGTAGTAAACACTAGCTTGTTACCTGCCGTGCTCTACAGGGGACCGCTTGTGTCTGTGCTCGGCACAAGCCCTTCTGTGCTGCTGTCCTGTCTCATCACTTTCCTCAAGTCCTGCAGCTTCCTGTCAGGAGGGCTTGTTCCTCAGTGGAAGTCAAGTTCCTGGGGGAAGGATCACACCAGGACGAGAGCTGTTGATACATGGTCAGTAGGAGACCGCTGGGAAAGGGGTCCTTGTAGCTTTGTTTACAAGACCGCCTTTGCAGTTATCAGTGTCTAATCCCACTGGAGATACACCTTCTAGTTCCCCTCCAAACGCACGCAATCTATCAAACATGTCCGTTACTCCAGGGACTTCAGACAGCCTGCAAACTGTGTCTTCCTCCCTTGTTGTGGTGAGAAGAGAAAACCTGGAGATGTACGTTCTCTGGGAGGTTAGGGTGGAACATGTGATGTGCCTGATGAGCAACCAGTTATTGTCTTCATAAATCAAGCTCACCACTTCTCAGAGCAGCTCTACGTTTAGCTTGTAAGCATTTTTTTAGAAGTCTGGGTGGGCCCAGGGGCCTTACTAGTAGAAATTTGTTTCATACCCACCGTTTCCTTTGCCAGGTACTTTCCATTGTGACTTACTGAAGATGCTGCTGTAGCTTGCCAGAGGGCCTGGGATCAGTGTGGAGAACCAGGAGACACTGAGCCCTTTCAATCACCCCAGGTGCTGCTCCTCAGCTTCACAACCTCCTCCCTTATCTGTTGGGAGTGACTAGGGCTCCCATTTGCTGCATATCACCGAGCCACCTAGGGACAATGAGAACCTCTAGCATGAAAGTAAGGTAGAGCAGAACATGCAGGATTCTTATCTGTCTAAACCATACCGGGAACTGGGCTAGCTACATGTCCATTTCATTTACTGTCTGGCTGTAACAACCTAGAGATGCACACTCATTCTTCCCTCCTGGGGAAGGACAGTATGTAAGTTTGACGATAATCTCCATGTCACCGGTTCCTTACAACCTGGTTGGGGCTGTACAAGATCATATGTAGTCAAACCCCTATCTTTCGGCAGAAAGCAGTACATTCTTTTGCCATTTTTTATTGTATTGCTGACACAGCCTGGTCTATTTTAAGGGTCCCATAAGACTCAGGAGTACCTGCTTCACTGAGCCTTTATGCTGCGATTGGCTTCAGGGATGAGGCAGGGTACACTGAAGGCTGTAGTTTACTGCGGGCTGAAGAACAGATGGACTGTGGGCTTCTGGACATGGTATCCCATGCCTATGATCCCAGCAGCCTGGGAGGGGGTGAGGGTTCTGGGGCAGGAAAATCATAATTCAAATTCACCCTGGACTGCATAGTGAGTTCTAGGCTGGTCTGGGTCACCTACTAGCACACTATTTCTAAGTCACATAACAAAGAAAAGAAACCCAACGTGTTTCTTGACTATGAGTCTTTTTTACTAAAGGAGCCACTCAAATCTGGCTAGCTTTTAAAGTACAGTAGGGGAGGTGTGGATGTTTTATTGCCTTTTGAAACGTATTACTTAAACAAACGAGTGCATGGTAACTTCCAAATTAAAAAGAAAAAGAAAGTAAAATACCATGGTTAAGACAGGAGGTAAGATGGGTCCAGGGATCTCAGTGGATTTCATGGACATCTGTCTGGGGAAAATGGTTTTCATATGGGGCTGATTTTATACTGCCGGGGCATTTTACAATGTCTAGACATACACTTCAGTTTTCACACTGGAAAGTGCTGCTCCTAGGAGCCCACAATTCCTAGGATAGCTGAAAATATGTAGCAATGTATTGCTTAAGATGCTCACTGAGACAAAGCTGGAAAGTTTTCCACTGCAATAACACAGTATCTACGACCATCAGCCTAGATGGTGTCCCCGTGAACACTTCCAGTCCCAGGGATGGGAGTGTGACGCTGTCATAGGATGCTTGCATAGATTGCTCCAGCCTGCAGCCTTGCGAAGGAAGAGCTACAAATGCCCACTTTCTAGAGTCGGATCTGATAGGCGCGCAGGAAGTCCTCAGCTTGACTGCATCTACTCGCTGAGCTCATATGGAGTGCTGCTGAGTGTATTAGGAAGGACAATTAGGATGAAGATTACAGAAAATAGTTACACTCCTTGTGATGTTTCTGGAGTTGAAGGTAGACTATCCTTGACCCCATGCTATCACTGAAACCAATTCTGGATAGAACTGGTCCCACCATGCTCTGCCTTCAAGGAGGAAGTGTTGTTTGGTGCCAATTTCAACAAGCAGTCAGTTAGATTAATATTTGGTTTAAGTTCACAGTCTTTTCCATTAAGTTCTATCCAATATAATGTCATTTTAAAAGTTGTTCAGTTTTTTTCTCACTACAGAATTAATGAGATATAATTATACACACACACACACACACACACACACAATCAGTTTGGTGAATCTTCATTAAAAAACCCAAGCAAATATATAAAAATATGTATATATATTTTTTTACATATATTTTCTACAGCATAGAAACAACCACTGTGCATACATAGAAGCACATCACATGAACACATAGACACATAGGAAATC
Source organism: Montemys delectorum (assembly GCA_019843815.1). Taxonomy (NCBI): domain Eukaryota; kingdom Metazoa; phylum Chordata; class Mammalia; order Rodentia; family Muridae; genus Montemys; species Montemys delectorum. The sequence goes on along the minus strand of JADRCD010224339.1, from coordinate 5,930 downwards.
CCTGTGGCTTTTGGTCTCTCCTTGGGCACAGTTGTTTCTTCTCAGCATCTTCTCTTATTCTCCTTCTGTACAGAAATACATTTATAGCAGCTTGATTTCTCCTTTTTAAAATTGCACCATTGTTATTGTTTTAAATTTCACCCTCTGAACGTTTCATACACGAGTTCTGCATTTGTATCACTATTTGTCCCTCCTCCTTCACCTCCAGCTTCTCCCACTCCCCCACTTTCTATCCCTCCAGCTTCTCCCATGGCCCCACCCTCTCTAAATCAAGGCATTTTCTTTAATTATTACTGTTGTATATTTCACCACGAGTGTCTCAGAGGCAGGGATGACAATTTTGAACGGATGGGGATATACAACAGGTTCAAGCCTTCCGGAATACGTAGTGAGACTCGCTCAAAAAGAAAAGAAATCAAGTAAAGGATATGCAGTACATAATTGGTCTTTTTTTCGTTACAAGTGTGTCTTTAGTTAGGTCTACAGTGTCTAGGGTGGTGCCTCAGAGAGGAGCATCTTCTTAACCTCTCCTTGTGACCCTCTCTTATCTTTGCCTCCATAATGCTGTTAGTAGCTGATCTCTTAAGTAAATAAATAATCATTTTTTTTAAAAAGTAGGATTTGACTCTTATGGGAACTGGACAGAATAATCAGGGGCCAAACAACAAAAGCCCTTAGGATCAGAGAATCACACTGTAAAGAGGCTGTTGTTCAGCTCCAGCTAGCTAGGACACTAGGTAAGGCTTCCTAAATTCCAAGAAATAGGGCCTTTGAAAATGGTGCTTCTCTCTATGAAACACAAACACCCTGTAGCCACCAGGGAGGCAAGGATGCATCAGACTAAATAGTCTGTGCTCAACTTGTGTTAAAAAAGAGCCTGCAAGAGAACAGGCTGCCAACAGGCAGCTGTCTGTCAGGAGCTGAAAGGAAGATAGAGGCCTGGCCTGCCTTCCTATCTTACAAACCAAGCGCTCGTACATCTAAGGCAAGAGATTGATTTTCAACTTTAATGACTTTACTTTCTCTCTTAAAAATCCAAATCCTCAAAATAAAACAAAAAACAAAACAAAAAAACCCCTTAAAGATCATGTTAGTTTACTAACAAAGGACCTTTCAGAATCAAAAAACAAAATTAGAGCTAGAAGTTTTGAAGGCTCAACTGCAGGGAGAACTGTCCAATCTGAGTTATGATATTCCAATTTTAGAGACACATTTGACCAGTTTAGATTTTATGATACCATTTAGAATTTTTGTTATTGGTCACTTATCTTTGAAGAGTTATCTTTGCAGCAGAGAAAATTTCTCAAATTTTGGCTTTAATTATTATCATTATGATTACTATTACTTGCCCCTTGGCAACAGTTCTTTGTATTTAGACCATATCTACTTTCCTATGTCACGTCAGCTCCCCTTTTGAACTTTATTATTTCGTCTTCGTTATAGCCTTCTTTTACATCTTCCTCTTCCTTTCCTACTGAGTCCAATTAGTTCATCAGAGTGCTGTCCCCTGCCGCATAGGCAACCTACCATGCTCTATCCAACTGAATCAAACTGACTCTCCTTCTCTGACCGTCAACAACCAATAGCTCCTCAGGTGTGGGCAGAGCCACTGTGTGCCACCATGTCCACCTGAGAAAAGTGCTTAGTTCTATGGAGTATGAAATTTATGTCAATAATAAATTGTAGTGATTATGGTCATTTTCAAATCTATGATCATTTTAAAAAATGTGTTCTCCTCCAAATCATTATGTTAATGACTATTTAGAACTCTTACTATTTGTGAGATAGCAAGTATAATTTTTAAAAATATTAGCATTATTCTGATGCAAGAAACATAATTTTCTAAGGAACATAATATATTTTCTATCAGATTTTGAATTATTCAATACAAAATCATCTGGTTAGAGAAAGGAAACTGTATAAAAAAAAAGATTTTATATGTTTCTAGAAGTTCTACCTTCTGAAAAGGAAGTAACAGCACACACAAGAAAGCCAGCTGTGACCGGCGTTAGCGGTGGCCCTGTGTGTAGAAAAGCAGCAAGTGCTGTTGTTGGCTGCCGAGTATGTTCGGCTTGGCAGTTCGATATGATTGCGGTCACGAGGGACAGTCGGAGAGGAGACTCGGGGGCAGAATGGCATCCATATTAGGCTGGAGCTGGTGAACTGTGGAGGTGGAGGACCCGTACACTTGGGAATTTTAGATTGAGAGTGAACCCTGTGATTCCAGCCATGAGCACCTCAGCATCTTTTCCTGCTACTGCAGTTAAACACCTCAAATGCTTCAGATCACCAGCTTTATCATGTTCAGGATGCCCAATGCATGAAGGGCAAAGGAAAGGCTGTCCAGTGCCTGCAGAAACATCTGACCTGACCAGTGAGAGCAAAGCACACTCTGTGCATGCCCACTAAGATCGGGCCTATGATCACATGGAATGCCCTGTTACTGGAGCTGCAGCTAAGGATGAGGAGAACCTAGATCCTTCAAATCTGATGCCACCACTTAATCAGACACCATCCCCAGAGCAGCCATTTACTTTGTCTACTTCAAGACAGGAGTCATCAATTCTAAGAGCCAACTCTGAGGAAAAAATATATTCTGAAGCTCATAAGCAATCATAACTGAGGAAAGGGTTCTCTTGCTTTGAAAATATTGGACATGAAATGCAGAATCAAAGACATGGAATCCGTACTCTCTAGAGTCCAAGCTCAGGAAGATTCTGTCAGATTCAAGCTTGAAATATACCAACAATGCTACCATGACCAGCTGAAGGTTACAGCCTCGCTCTCTGAACAAATAAACAATACTTCCAAGAAGAAAGCTGCAGAAAGACTGCTAGGCTCATTGAAGAGAAAGAGCTACATACACATAAATACGCAAGGGCGGTGCATATCCCAGAGGAAACGGGTGTTTCCCATCTTTATCACTGTGTTGGATTCATTGGAAATGTTACTCCAGGTGTGGGGATATCAAGTGGCCAGCATACAGTGAGAGCTGGCAGGCCTAGCCTGCCAAGGGAGGAGAATTTTTGAGTCCTGCAAATGGAGAAGATTATACAAACAACACAAATTAACCATAAATATTTTCATAAATAAATGTGTATTCTTTGAAGTCGTATAGAAATCTCATTTTGTAATTTTTTGTGGCATCATTAATGCTTCAATCAACATTCCTGATGAAATACTTCTAATGCCTTAATGCTTTACTAAGTTCTTCAGTACAGAATGATTTAAAGAAAAGAATATTTCATGTCTCTTTTAAAAAATATATCACAATCCTCATCCTAACTCCCTGAAGGACTAAAAGTATAATGCTTTCAAAATACAGATTGGAGAAGGTGAAGTGCCAGGCTGTACTCGTCAGGGGCATTTAGATGAGACCGCCCAGTCGGCCCTAGTCAGAACGTGGGCCTAAAGTTTTAAAGACTATGTTTTCTCTACCCAGCAGCTAAACGGTTAATATTTTTACTTTTTTGTCTCCTGCTCACAATCTAAATGTGGGTGGCAGCATCTGCCCTGCCTTTTCAGGGTTCAGAATGGGTTGTTTTGGAAGTTCAGATGGGTGTGTTGGCTTAGGTTCTGTCTGTTTATTTATTCTGTACATATTTATTCAACCTTCCATTTGTGTCAGGTACTAGAGTTGTAGGCGTGAGGCTTTATGTTCTATTAGGACAAAAATCTGTAAGCAAACGGAGATCCAGACCATGGGGAGGGCTGTGAGGAAAATAAAATAGGTTACATGATAGTGACAGAGGGTGTTATTTTAGATCACTCAAGGGGAAATTTGAGCTTAGACTGGCTGACAAGACAGGGCCAGCTGGATTTAGTTCTGAGGTTAGGAGACAGAGGGACAAACAGAAAGAACATGAGTAGACATAAGGTCAAATGAGAAATGTAGGTTTGAGGGTAAGAAGGATAGTAAATAAAGCTGTGAAACAGAGGGGCCTGGAAGGCCATGGTCACATTCATTCTTCTGGGAGATTCGAGAGTGCATACTTTATTTTCTTTATGTGTGTGTACATGTGTCCAAGCAGGTGCATTGGAAGCCAGAGGATGTCAGTTGTCCCTTGGGTACCACCTACCCTTTGTGGGCAGGTGGGACAGGCAGGGTCTCTCACTGGCTTAAAACTCACCAAAGATCCTAGACTCCCTTGCTAGCAAAGCCCTAGGAATCCACATGTCTCCCTTAGCTTTCCAGTTCTGGGATTACAACCATGTGTCAGCATGACTAGACTTTTATGTAAGTTGAACTATTTTTTTCAAGTGAGTTATGGGGAACAAACTTGGGTCCTTGAGTTTCTGAGGCTGGCATTTTACCAACTGAGCTATCTTCCCATTCCCCAACTGCGAAGACGCCTGGAAGGTTTTGAAGGGACACTAGCAGAATCTGCCTTTATAATTTTAAAAGATCCCTCTTAGAGGTAGAGAAGTGGTTGCCAATGGCTTTTAACACGATGGAAATGAGAATCAGTGGGCACAGATGATACTATCCTGGCCAAGTCACTCACGTCACATCATGTTTTCCATGATCTATCCACATGTTCGACTGGCAGATCTCTGATCGAGGACTGGCTAGAGAATTCTGCCTTTTTTCAAAGAACGATGCTTGGACAGTTTATAGTGGCATGTAGAGTTGGAGGCAAGTCATTGCTCTTACAGAGAGAGGCCTAGGGCTGGGGAATGTGCAGACTTATGTGGCTGGGCTGCTCTGGTGGTGTGTGAAGCATGTGTGTTTCATTGTTAATGACCCAAAAGTGCATCCGCGGGCTTCAAGAAAGCCTGTTGAAGCATGCAGGATTCATCTTAGGTGTTTTATTAAATCTTACTGTACCGAAGAGGTTTGAAACATCTGGTGGACCACATATGTGTAGACTTGGCTTTCTATCAGCACACAGTGCTGTCTTGAGATTGGATGATTCTCCTCCTATTGTATTTTTGCAGAAGTAGAAAAGTAATTTCTTATTTTTGAAATCTGTGACTGGTAAACAACTTAGCAGTTTAGATTTAGACAGAACCTAGGTGTCAGAACTACTTTGGCTCCATGTTAACATTGATCTTATGTAGGTTGAACTTCATTTGCATAAAACTGAGGAAAATGTTTCATGTCAAAGGATGGAGATGATTACTATGAAGCAAGTTGCTCAATTCTCTGGTGATTCTTGAGACATGAATTGAACATCCACTGTGTGTGAGATAAGGTAGTGAGCCCAGTGCTCAAGAAATCAAAACTAATTGACACGTGTGTGTGTGGGGGTGCATTTATGTGTGCAGCATGAGATGTTGTACAGGTCTGTGATATGTGTATGAGAGAGCAGAGGACAGTCTTCAGTGTCATTCTTCATTGTGGTCCACCTTGGGTTTTCTCTAGAAAGGTCTCCAGCTAGCCTGGAACTTAATGAATCCTCTTGTCTGGCAGGCCAAGTGACCCAGGGGCCCTCCTATCTTTCTCCCTAGCCCTACAATTATAAGCATGCACTGCAACATTTGCCTTTTATACATAGGTTCTAGGGACCAGACTCAGGCGGTCAAGCACTTTACTGACTGAGCCACTTACTTAGCCTACTTGAGCTTTGCAGAATAGATGGAATGATTACAGGCAACAGGAGTGCTTTGGAGAAAATAACACAGGTGGAAAGGAAGAGCTGGTGATGGGGAAAGGGATCAGAACTCTCTGGTCTTAGACTCATAACCTACAGAGCTCTGGGATCTAGATTCCTGGCACTCACATCTCCTCCTTGTCTCCTGTTCCAGTTTTAGTTAAGGATACCTGGTTGTTTACTCTTTTGGGCCCTAAACTACATGTGCCCACAGGGATCTGTTGACTTACTGAGGACTGAAGAATGTATTTTTCCAGCATTTGAGAGAGCCACCTGTTTCTGGCAGTGCCATGGAAACCACCATTCCATTGCTTGATCTCCAGAACCAGGCAAGGA